>CANSNZ010001161.1:535000-604074 GCA_947646795.1 Beta lomatogona
GATATGGTGTTTTGAATCTTAACATTAGCCAATCTTATTGTTTTAAATTTCTTTTCATGAACTCTATTAAACTAATATATTTAGAACTTAATAATAAGTTTGCGAAATTGATTTCCTCTAACTTATTTTATACTTGTTCATGACAACAAAACTTAAACTTAACTTTTACACTACTTTGTTTATAATAACAAACTTAACTAGATACTTATATAAGAACTATAAAATCAGAATTGAAGAAATAAGATCAAAGTAGGAACTAGTAGTGTAATATAAATCTGATTTCTTTTAGTTCACAATATGTACCTTTATTTACAATTATAACTTAGCCCACTATACATAAGTATAATAAAAACAGAATTGAGAATTAAACATCCTCCTAAGAACTACTAATATAATCAAGAATTTGATTTTTCCTCTAACCTTTATTATACTTAGTTTACAAAACTAAGTCAAACCATTATACCCAAGTATTATAAAATCAGATTTGAGGAACAAAGTTATCTTAAGAATTAAAGCAAAATTATAATTCTGATTTGTTTTACTAATTCTATGCTTTATTAATAATTACAAAACTTAATCAAAATACATAACAAAATCAGATTATATAAATTTATTTAAAGAAGAAAAGAGGAAGGAACAACCACCGACGACCACCGGCGACTGACCACTCACGTCCAACTTGCACGCCGGCAACCAACAACGCACCACACCGGCACGACCCTCGCGCACGAACCTCGATCGCCCAACACCTTCTTCTCACCGCACACACAGCCTTGCACCAATTTCGGCACAACCCCCTCGCGAACCTCAACAGCAGCCGCACAACAGCCTCGACAGCAGCCGCACAACCTCACAGCACGACCCTCGAAGCTTCGCGCACCACTCTAGGCTGACGAACCCAAGAGTCGAAGCCTCGCGCGACCCACACGAATCTGCCTTCCACTGTGCTGCGTGTCGCGAGCCTCTGCCGACGAGTTGCTGTGCTTGACGAAGCAATAGAGCCGACGAAGCAACAGTGAAAGACTGATGAGGGAAGAAGAATGTAGGAGGAGGGGGAGCAGCGTGAGGAGGGAGGAGAAGAGAGGAGAGAGAAAAGGATCTTGAGAGTAAGAGAAGAAAAAAAAACGGCTGAGTTAAACAAATAGGTTTTCTAATATTTTTTTTTTCTTCCTTTTCTTATTTATAGTAAGAGAAACCTTAGTTTATTAGGATTTGTTTCGAAATCGAACTCTGATTTATTATTTAACAAAACCGAATATAATTAGGTACGAAAGTAGGTTGTATATTTAAATTATAACTGTATGCTTACCTAAATTATATTACAAAATACTTTCACTTTTACTTTATATTTTCTTATTTATAAGAACATAACTCCCAAAATACGGAGTATTACAGGCTTCCCCCTTAAAGGAAGTTTCGTCCCGAAACTTTGAGGTAGCCAGTCTTAACGACGAACTTTTGCACTTCTAAGTCCCCAAATTTCACAAGCGTTTTCCAGCTTTCGCAAGTCACATAAGCAACAATACACATAAATAACAGACTTAAGCAAACTTTAGGGGTAGCGCGAAATTCTATCACATTCTCCCCCCCCCCTTAAAAGAAAAGCTACGTCCCCGTAACTCGCCTACCCTTGAAAGAGCTCCGGGTACTTTATGTAATAAAATAACATGTTTAAAACTTTGCATACAATTAGTTCTCCCTAAGTGTCTATAAAATAAGCCCCAAATGTCCCTCATGTTCTTCCTTGCTCTTTGAATATATCAATATATCGTCTAAGAACACGACTACGAATTTATCGAGGCAGGGTCGAAAAATAATATTCATGAGGTCCAATACAAACAGCAGGTGCATTGGTTAACCAGAAAGGCATGACGGTAAACTCTAGTGTCCATACCTAGTCCTAAAGGCAGTTTGAGGTATATCTTGATCAACAATCCTCAATTGATGGTAACCAGACCTTAAACTCTATTAAATCGGAAGGAAAGAAGCCCTCCCCTATTTTCAGTGAGACATTAAAGAATTTCTTAGAGCAATTAACAGTATCCCCAGACGGAATAACTACAGGCATAGAAACTGACTCGGACTCAACCAGTGCTAGACTTCTAATACTTGTATGGACAATAAAAGTCCAAGATGCTCCAGAATCGAACAATACTTTAACAGGACTTGAGTTGATAGAGATAATACCAGTGACAACATCTCTACGAGCTTCCTCTTCGCTAGCCGTCATCATATACAGCTTTCCTTTGCCCTTATTATCATTGTTGTTGGTCACATGGTTCCCAGTTGGTGCCTGATTATTTGCATTGGTTGGTGGTTTGGAGTAATTAGAGTTCCCTGACCCATTGTATGCATTTCCACCATTCTCATTCCCATTCATAGGCTTATCTCCATAGTTCCTTTTTTCTTGACTATTGTGGTTAACCTTATTCTTCGAATAGCATTCGTACGCTCTATGTCCCATTTTCCCACATTCATAACACTCCACCTTTTACCCTCGGAATCCTTCCCAGGATGGTTGTATGGGCACTTCTTACACCTATACACACGCTCAGATCTGCGATTGTTGCTGTTATTATTGCGGTCATTGTTATCGTTGTTGGGTCCCTTATCGAAGTTTCTTTGGGAGGTTTGATTGCTCTGATGGTGTTTCTTTTCAAATCTCTGAACCTCGGGGTTTGGATTCTCCTTTCGCTTCTCACCTTGTTTACCCCCTTCCTCTCGTTTCCTTATGGCATATAGGTGGGCAGCTTTGCCAAAGACATGGTCCAACGAGGTGAAAGTATCTCCCCCCAGCCTCCCTTGCAGGTCAAGGGTGAGCCCTAACTCAAAACGTGAGGCCTTAACTTCCTCATTAGGGGAAATTTCAGGAGCAAATCTCATCCACTCAATGAATTTGCGGTAATACTCCTCAACAGACAGGTTCCCTTGTTCTAGCATCATAAACTCTTGGGCTTTCTGCTTCTTGAGGTATGGTGGGTAATACTTATTCCTCAGGGCTTTCTTAAAAGTTTTCCACCCAAAGTCAGGCTGTTTAAGGAGGTTGTCCTTAGCTTGGGTCCACCAAAAGTGAGCATCCCCCTGAAGGTAATAGCTTGCTAAGGGCACAGTCTTATCATACGGACGGGAGAGGGTAAAGAACAGGTTTATCAAACTCCCAACCCAGTTTTCCAGTTCCTCGGCCCCCCTTTCCCATTCAGTATTGGTGGGTTCCTACGGGCAACCTTTTCAGACAAGTCCCCATCCCGGTTATGACCCTGGGCTAGGTTAGCTGTGATCTGCACTAGATCACGAATCGATTGCTCGACATTCAGAGAGGTATCAGGCGTGCCGCCTTGACGAACCATTCTCACGGCCGAAAAATGACACAACGGCTGTTTCAGCGATATGCACATAGTCGTTTATTTATTTAACTACTACGCATTGGCACATTTATATAACACATCTTTATTGCGAACAATCATTAAGTCTCTATTGACTTGCAATATAAACATCTCAAATAAGACGTTACATCAAATAATAAAAGAAATAAAATATTGTATTATTATTGAAAAGGGTAAAATTTATTATTTCCAAGGAAAACATAATATGAATAAATAAAAGAATAAAAGAATACTAATTTGCTACTTGGCATGCAAGCCCTATTAAAACTGAAATAACGAATAAAATAATATTCTAATCCTAATTATATAATCAAAAGAAACTAAGGACTATAATGGTGAGCTTCGTCATCTGAATTAGGATTTTCTATTCCTTCTTCCATGTCAGCTTCGTCCTCAGAAGACTCGTCATCCTCTATAGGTTCATCTTCCTCCAGAGGTTCTTCTTCCATGGCCTCTTCTTCTGCTTCTTCTTCGTTTTCCTCAATCGGATCCTCCTCAGCAGGCTCATCCTCATTAGGATCTCCCTCTTCGACAGGCTCATTTTCATTAGGATCTCCCTCTTCAACAAGCTCATTTTCATTAGGATCTCCCTCTTCAACAAGCTCATTTTCATTAGGATCTCCCTCTTCCTCATTTTCCAAGTCAAGTATAGGTTCAGCATTATCTTCCCCAATCACTGCGATGAAAGTCCTATTATTCCCCTCATCATCGGAAATATAGGTAATAGTTCTGAGGTTTGGCGCTATGTGGTTCTCGGGTATGAACTCATCCTCAAAAGTTTGGTACCTAGCTCTTTTCGCAGCTCTAAAGGACGCTTGCGGCTCAGATTTAACTCTAGGATTCTCATAATTCACATTAATTCCCGAGCTTTCCCCCACATGATAGGTTCCTCGAACTAAAGGGGATGAGGTAGAGGGCTCCCAACTTCTTTTCTCACGAATTCTCCATTCATTTTCACAGTATTTTAGATCAGTAATAAAATGTCCTACAGAAGGAAGGTATTGGTTCCAGTAAGTGTGTTTGACCCTATTAAAATTTCCATTTTCTGACCATATATCCCCATATCTACGGTGTACGAAAAGATAAGGTTCCTCCTTAGGGACGTACTGCAGCATAAAATATATTTTCTCCATCTCAGTCTTTAGTCTAGTATCTCCCTGTAAGGTCCTATACTCCATAGCAGCTTTCATTTTATGGGCCCAGATGTCCCAATCTTCCGCTATTCGATGTTTCATCAGGTATTCCTGAGCACCTAGGTCGTAAACTATCCGCGAATTAAAAGAAGAAAATAGTCTAAGTTCTGTGAATTTAAGGTTTTTAAGTATACATTATATATAAACATATATAAGAGGTAAAACGATTATGTTCAATTTTAGAACTCCAAGTTCAAAATATTTATAACAATTTATATGATTCTTTCCTAAAATATTCGAAGTAAAGTTTTAGTTCAATACCTTTCTGAAACATCTTTGGAATATTATATTAATTCGAAATTTTAGGAAATAAAATATTTTACTATCGAATTTAGTGCTTCTAACCACTATCTACGTACCTATCCCTTGTACATTCTCCTACTCTAATCACATTTCGAAGATTTCAAAGAATCTTTCACCAATTCAATCAAGCAAACCACACCACATTTCATATAATCAGACATCTGATTCATTCCACAGTATTTGCATGCTTTCTATAAACATATCAGACAAGTAAAGACAAGAAAGGCATTACAAATAAAATCATTCCTATGATTTAATGCACTCAAAAGTAATCTATATGCTCTTATCCCATACTACCCAATTTAAAATCTTTTAAAACATCTTTGAAAATAGGAACTTTTGGCTCTGAGTCCAGTTTTGTAACACCCCCAAAATCCATACACGTCTACGACTACGACGCATCGACTTTGGGAGTGTTACCGCCGCGGTGAAACGCAAGGCTTATTGAATTTAAAACACTAACTTACTCTTTATTATGAAAACTAAACTGCAGCGGAAATAAAATACTAACCTAACTACAACCCGGGAATCACTATTGACCCCTTTTATTTAAAACCATAAATCATAGACAAATCTCTAGTATGTTCAACCAAAGCAATTTAAAAGTTTACAATCAAAAGTATCCCCTGTATGCTCGAACTCATGCAGCATCACCAACATACCTAATCTGCTCCCCATTGAAATATCAATGGTTCATCACATGTCAACAAACAACACAAATAACAAACAATCAGCTATGCTGAGTACGTACAAAATCAGTTAAATAATACACTAAACATAAACAGAAGAGTAATAACAATTCCAAAACATGATACTACAAAAACATTAAATTTCGTTTTTACAATTTATTTGGCATCGAACGGGCACCGTCATCTTTCTAGAATCATACGGGCTACTTAATCCTTAATAGACAACTTGGTCTATTAGATGAAATGTAAATACGGTTTCGTTCCGTTCCACATCCATCACCTTAGTATGCATACCCCCAAGATCGTACGGAACCTTCCGCCTACTTGAGTTATCAAAATTTATAAGGACACTACTGTCGTCACAGTAGGCCTGCGTAGGAGTGTAGAGCAAGTCTCACACTCCTCCCATTGTTCATCACTTGTAGGGAGTCCAACTACAAGTTTATTGCCAAAATCCTTTCTTAGTATTGACCATTCATACCACATTAAACATGTAATCATTTAACATTCCTTCTTAGATACAATACTCAAATCTTTAATCTTGTAACATCCTTGTCACACCATAGATCAAAGAATACAAATCCAAAACTTTCATGCTTATGATACGATAGAATTACGCATTACAATGCTACATACCGCAATCATGCTACCAAACAATCTCAGCAACCACAATCATACAATCGTTCAATCGTTCCCTATCATGATTCTAGGTTCCAATATAATAATTCACAACCTAACATGATACTAGTAATTGCAACTGAACTGGTACGCGTACGTACCTTGTAACGAAGAATCTTTGCTGCTTACTTAAACGTTCCGCTTATGAAATTGGGACCTAATCGAATAATAGAAATACTTTAGTGCTAAGTCCTTGATATTATTAAAGTAAAAACCAGCTTATCCAACTATGTAAGATATGGTGTTTTGAATCTTAACATTAGCCAATCTTATTGTTTTAAATTTCTTTTCATGAACTCTATTAAACTAATATATTTAGAACTTAATAATAAGTTTGCGAAATTGATTTCCTCTAACTTATTTTATACTTGTTCATGACAACAAAACTTAAACTTAACTTTTACACTACTTTGTTTATAATAACAAACTTAACTATATACTTATATAAGAACTATAAAATCAGAATTGAAGAAATAAGATCAAAGTAGGAACTAGTAGTGTAATATAAATCTGATTTCTTTTAGTTCATAGTATGTACCTTTATTTACAATTATAACTAATTAGCCCACTATACATAAGTATAATAAAAACAGAATTGAGAATTAAACATCCTCCTAAGAACTACTAATATAATCAAGAATTTGATTTTTCCTCTAACCTTTATTATACTTAGTTTACAAAACTAAGTCAAACCATTATACCCAAGTATTATAAAATCAGATTTGAGGAACAAAGTTATCTTAAGAATTAAAGCATAATTATAATTTTGATTTGTTTTACTAATTCTATGCTTTATTAATAATTACAAAACTTAATCAAAATACATAACAAAATCAGATTATATAAATTGATTTAAAGAAGAAAAGAGGAAGGAACAACCACCGACGACCACCGGCGACTGACCACTCACGTCCAACTTGCACGCCGGCAACCAACAACGCACCACACCGGCACGACCCTCGCGCACGAACCTCGATCGCCCAACACCTTCTTCTCACCGCATACACAGCCTTGCACCAATTTCGGCACAACCCTCGCGCGAACCTCGACAGCAGCCGCACAACAACCTCGACAGCAGCCGCACAACCTCACAGCACGACCCTCGAAGCCTCGCGCACCACTCAAGGCTGACGAACCCAAGAGTCGAAGCCTCGCGCGACCCACATGAATCTGCCTTCCACTGTGCTGCGTGTCGCGAGCCTCTACCGACGAGTTGCTGTGCTTGACGAAGCAATAGAGCCAACGAAGCAACAGTGAAAGACTGATGAGGGAAGAAGAATGTAGGAGGAGGGGAGCAGCGTGAGGAGGGAGGAGAAGAGAGGAGAGAGAAAAGGATCTTGAGAGTAAGAGAAGAAAAAAAAACGGCTGAGTTAAACAAATAGGTTTTCTAATATTTTTTTTTTCTTCCTTTTCTTATTTATAGTAAGAGAAACCTTAGTTTATTAGGATTTGTTTCGAAATCGAACTCTGATTTATTATTTAATAAAACCGAATATAATTAGGTTCGAAAGTAGGTTGTATATTTAAATTATAACTGTATGCTTACCTAAACTATATTACAAAATACTTTCACTTTTACTTTATATTTTCTTATTTATAAGAACATAACTCCCAAAATACGGAGTATTACATTATTTATGTTATTTCATATAAATTGAATGAGATAATTAATTAATTATAATTATCATATCCTCATCTAATTAATATTATCTAAAATTAATGTAATAAATTAATTTATTTTATTAATATTGGTGGAAGTTGGAAAGTAGGAGAGAGAAAAGGTAACTAGATATGGAAAATAGGAGAGAAAATGTAAATGGGAAGGTTAATGAATGTAGGTATGGAATTGTGAAATGGAAAGGGTTGGGATAAAGTTAGTGAAAAGTTATATTGACTAATGAGGTGAGTAGAAAGAAATTAAAGGGAACCTCACAAATGTTGGTACTCTAATGGCTCGTCACATAGGAGAACTTTTCTTCTTTTATTATCTATACAAATATATTAAAAGGCATTTCTATCAAAGGAACGGTGTCATATGGCACTATTCTCAAACTTCTAATACTTTATGATCTCATTAAAAAATATTAACAATGTGTAGCAACTAGGAATTGAACACATGACCTTTGAAATGAAATGTGAGAGTTTAACCACCAATCCACTACAATTTCAATGTTTAATGTTTCAAAGTAAAACATAATAAAGTCTTATAATTATATGTAATTATAAACACATAAACATGCTTTTTGATCTCTAACACTTTTATTAAGGTAATAACATTCTCTTACCCCAATTCCATTGACATTGTTATTTTTATCCTCAATTCCTTGGAAGTTTTTTTTAAACAACTTATCATGCCATAATGTCCATTTTTCAATTTCGCACTAGAAAAAAAATTACGAAAAGCTAATAAAATCAATTATGAAATTTATGAATAATAATAAATTTGATAATTGTAAATGCCCGGGGCATCGCCCAGGACAAAAATACTAGTTATATATGAATATATGATTCTTAATGTAGCGTGTGATGTATTGTAACAAGCAAGGAATTTTTTTTTGGTTTAAATCACCAAAATATGCAAGAATGTCTTAATGACACTCCTTTTTATGTGAATAAGATGAAATTTCAGTTAAAAGCATATTGTGTTGCCATATATATATACTAGCTTTTTCTGCACGCTATGCGTGCGGTGACATTTTAGGCACACTATTGCTCTGTGTTAAAAAACAATAAAAAATAAAATTATGAAAGTACGTATCTACGTTCACCTTCATTTTGTGAGTAAGAAGTATTTAAATACTTACAAATAATATCTAAAAACATTTTAAAGTAAGTATAAGTGATGAAATTGCATATCCAAGTAATGAAGAAACTGAATTTTTTTTTTTTTTGGAATTTGTATTTGTGATTAATTTTGTATATGAGTTGTCTTTGTAATGAGAATATCATATTTTTTTTTATTGTCATTGGATCTAAATTTAATTTGATTGAATCTTTTTTTATTGGCAAGTTTATGTGATTGACAATTATATGAGTTGATTGGGTTTAATAGAGATTTGGTTGAAAAGATAAGTTTATGTGAGTAGTGGATTTATGTTATGGAGGGGTAAATATGTAAATTCAAAGGGGGACACCATTGCTCCCCCTTGGCTTATATATATACTAGCCTTATGTGCACGCTATGCGTGCGTTAATTTCAAAACTTGTTACTTCTTTATACGTTATAGTATTGATTATACTTAAAATGTGAAACATTAATAATTAGATGAATATGGATATATTAGTTCATTAATATAAAAGGTTGAATATATGAAGTTGGGCTCGGTTACCAAACCAAAAAAGTTACTGAGTGATAGTTATTTTAATTCTTTTAATTTTCTGTGACTGGATTTCGAACAAAAAGAATAAATAAAATGAGTTACTTTAATTGAATTGAAGAGTATCGAAATTACTGATATATTATAATTTGAATTGACAACTTATGGTAGAAATGACATCACTTTCTTTTCTCCTTTATTAGCTATTGAATTTATAGGGATGATTTTTTTTTTATTATGTACTTAGTATATTGATCGAATGAAATTTCATATTTGTGCATTAATTGATGTATTGTACTAATGGACATAAATATAATAATGTGATTTTTTTTGGATAAAATGTAATTGATTGCTATGTTTCTTTGCAAGTTTATTGATTGATTGTTCTTTCCATTTCTTTGTTGATTAATTGACTCGTTTTTTTTTTTTTGAAAACTAAATTATCCCAATTTTTTATTTAGAGAAAAGTGTGTTTCAAACTTTTTAGGTGGACAAAATGTACTCCTTCTTCCCTCATAAAAAGGTCAAGATAATTTGTCCATTTTTTAAAAAATTGAAATATTTGATGCATGTACCATGTTTAACTTGTTTAGTATGGCAAGTAGAAATAAGAATGAGTTCTCATATTATTTTCTTTTGTATTTTTTTTTCATTTAATTCATTAAGGGTATTTTAATCTATTTAAAGGGGGACACCATCTTCCTCCCCCCTTCCCTTATATATATATATAATATATATATATATATATATATATATATTTCCTTTGTAGTGATTTACTTTCCATAGTTGAGCATATTATGGCATGATGTAACGCCACAACTAAGAGTATATCAATGTGAGATATGGAATATCAACTGTTGCCAAAACTAAAACCAATCGAGGGATACAATGACGTCGTTTTTTAAGGCAAGCACGTCACATCAAATTTCTGTCTATGAGTTGCCACATGACAAAGCAATGGGGAATGCACATGTGGCAAATATGCATTTCTTTCTATGACACTTTGCCGAGGCACCTTGATGGTATGACATATTGGATTCCTATTTTTCCTATGATGCCACTGTTATAACCAGTGGCGGATTTAGTATGTAACACGCTGGTGCACGTGCACCAGCAAAAAAAAAATTAAAAATTTAATTTTCAACCAATTCACTTGCTTCTCTCACATCGCACTCCCTCCGTCCTTCGCAAATCGCAATTCTCCTTTCTCTCACTCCTCATTTCTCCCTTTCTCTCTCATAGAAATCTCAGAAAGAATTTCTCCCTCATACAGTACAATCTCACCGGAATTTGTGAGCGAGTCGGCGTGACGGTCGTGAAATCGTGACTCGAAAGGTCGAAGTCTCGGACCTCCTGTTCATGGTTGTTGCCTTGCCTGCTGGTTGCTTCGTTACTCACTGACTCGCCGACCTATAGCCGCAAAATTGATCGGACAACGGTGGATGACGGTGGACGGACAACCTCCAAAGTCGTGACTCGTGGCTAGGTACATCTTAATTTGCTCAATTTTCTTGATTTCTTATTTTACTTTATAGACTAGGGTTTATCAATTTCATGAGAATTGGAAAATAAATTGCAATTTCACTTGTTATGGGAGTTTATATATCAGATTATATAATTTAGAATTGTTACAAATGTTGATTTTGTTGTTGTACTTTGATTTGAGTGTTATTGGTGTTTGAGAATTGAAATGACATTATAGAATTGGGTGTTATCACAGTATCACTGTTAATGTTGATTTTGTTGATTATATTTTATGGTGTATGCAAAATTTGGCACATGTTTCATTTGGTGAGATACATTATCATTTAGTCCAATTGTTACTTGATTTTTAGATTTGATAATGAAGAGAAAACGTACTCCAAACAAAATGCAAAATATTGCTAGTTTCTTCACTAAGAAAAATCCAACTCCAAATTCTCCCCCACATTCAACACAAAATGAACAAATTTTGTCTCCTCAACTAGCAAGCGAACAACATTCCTCTCCATCACACAATTCAATTGAAAATGCTCCTCAAAATTCCCCTCAAAATTCTCCTCACAATTCCCCTCATAATTCCCCTCATAATCCTCCTAGTGCTCCGGTCTTTGGTGAAAGACTAACTGAAATTGATTGCGCCAATCTTCCACAAGACCCTGGATTGAGGAGAAAGATGAGTGATTTCCATAAAAATGATAGAGATTTAGTGAGGAGAACTTACATTGAGAGAAAACCTTGTCAACCCAAGGACTTTTTATTTCATCAAACACTTATTGCACAAAAAATCCTTGTTAGACCTTGTTAGGTAGACCTTGTGTGACACTCGTTGGGGATCTCATTTCAAAACAATATTGAATGTGCTTGATTTATATCCTTCAATCCTTGGGTCGCTTGATGACATTGTAGAAGTCTCTGATGCACTTGATTCTAACAAAGCACAAACTATTACAAATTTGTTGATGTCTTTTGATTTTGTGTTGTGGCGCATTTGATGGTTGGTATCTTTGGGATAACAAATAACTTGAATGTGGCATTACAAAAACGTGATCAAGACATTGTAAATGCAATGAGAATGGTTAATGTAACCAAGATTAATTTGCAAGAGATGAGAGATGAAGGATGGGATTCTCATATGGAGATGGTGATTTCTTTTATGGTTAAGTATGGCATTGAGGTTCCTAGCATGGAGGGGAAATATGTTGTCCCGGGGAGAAGGTTGTTTAGAGGCAAGAGCCCACAAGTGTCAAATCTACATCATTTTCGAGTGGAAGTTTTCTTCAGTGTCATTGATCTTCAGTTGCAAGAACTTGATAATCGATTCCCCGAGATAAGTAAAGATTTACTTGTGTGTATGTCTTATTTGAATCCAACTAATCGGTTTGCTTCTTTTGATAAAGCAAAATTGATTGAACTTGCAAAATTCTATCCAAATGAATTTTCAAGTTCGTAATTGATATTCTTTGACCATACACTTGGGAATTTTATTGCTTTGCTATGAGAGAAGATGAAAGGTTTTGGAATTTGAAGACTCTTAGTGAGCTTTCAATGAAACTTGTGGAGACGGGATTGTCTGAAACTCACGATAGGGTCTACTTGCTTTTAAAATTGGTGTTGCTTCTCCCCGTTGCAACGGCAAGTGTGGAAAGGGTATTTTCTGGAATGACGCAAGTGAAAGACAAATTGCGTAATAGTATGGGAGATCAAATGTTGAATGATTGTTTGATTACTTATTTAAGGTCCGTTCGTTATCGTTTTTTGTTTTCAGTTTTCATTTTTGAAAACTAAAAACCAAAAACGAGGAAACCGAAAAAATGGTTTTCACTTTTTAGTTGTCAGTTTTCAAAATCATCATGTTCCCAATAAATTTGACTAATTTTTTATTCATTATAGGACATATATCATATGACTTTGAAAATCAAAAAACCAAAAAACAAAAAACCACAGCAATACCGAACGGGCCCTTAGAGAATGATTTGTTTTTGAAAGTTAGCATGAATGATATTGTAAATCGATATCAAAACATGAAAACTCGTCGTGAACAATTGTAATCATTTTTACTAGTATTTGATTGTATTTTGTAGTATTATTTGGATATTTGGTTTTTCTAGTACTATTTAGTTGTATTTTGTATAATTATTGGTTATATATGTATTTTCTTTTCGATTGAAATTTAGTTTGGAGTATTTTTTATTAAAAAATATTTTGGTTTAGTGAACGGTAATTGGTGGTGAACCACCAATAGGAAATTCCTGGATTCGCCACTGGTTATAACACTGAACGTTTTAGTAGTATAACAGGATATACACTGGGCATTACTCAAAAAGCACTAGGTTGAAACTAAAATCCCTAAAATCTCCATAATATACAAAGAAAGTAGTTTTTAACGACAATTTGATAGATATCAAAACACAAACAAGGCACTCTAACAGGATAGATTGATTCGTATTGTCAGTTAGATTACGAGTCAAATCTCATAGCAGCGACGGATTCTGGAGTGCCATATCTTTGCATTGGACCAACTTGTTTCACATTCTCCACTCCTGAAAAATAAATAAACATAACATAGAACGTAAACCCAATACACTAGATAGCACAATATGTTTTGTGACTTTTATCACAGAAAATATAGACTATTACCCGACAACTTCTTCGCTTGCTCATCTGTAAGAGTTGCAAAGAAGCAACATGTGCCGTGTGAAATAATCTGGGATTCAGAATTGCCAAAGATAAACCCAGCAAAAATCATATAACCAAAAGAAGAAACAATATGAAATAGAACATCATTCGGGTATATTATATAGTAAAATTAATAGGTAAAGCAGACACTGGGAGCACAGTGGTGTCATCTTCTCGCATAAAGGTTATTGGATTAGGCTTTAGGTCCCAGTACAAACCTCACAAATATACAAACTTGTACGAACCCATCTTAAAAGTCAAACTAATAAGATCTAATGCTCCTAATCATATCTCAAAACCATCAAAGACATTAAGTTATATGTACTTCGTGATATATGATATTTAAGAACCTTGACCGTGTTTGAAAATAAACTTTCACAATTTGCACGTGGATTCCTACGAGTTTGCAACGAGAAGGGAGCACCTAACTCCTGTGTTTATGGGGATTGTAATAAATTGACAGAACATTGGTAATACCAGCCAGCTTGTTCCATCAAACTTGAGAATAATGACTTCAGAGCCTGGTCCGACGAGCCATGTTCTCTGCAAATTTTGAATGCCACACCTATAGAGTACTGTAGTTACAAAAAAAAAACTATTGTGCTCATAGTTCACCACAAAGCACAAATGGATAACTATTGCAATTGCATATATAAACTTGGGGGGTAAACCGAATGAATAACAAATTTTCGGGACCAAAGTGAGCCCTTCTCCAAGGTGGTGAGGAAAACATGCAAAAAATGTCTAGAGAGACAGTGAGGGAGTTAACCCAAATCAAAATGGAAGATGGATGACAGTCTCAAATAGAAAGCCGCCCAAAAACCCACCAGCTCCCCCCATCTTCATTGCCCACCTTCCTCTAGACACTCGATCTTCTGATATACACAACCTCTTCCAAAAATTTGGGAAAATCACAAACATTGTCATCCCTCCCATCCTGACCGAATCCCCAATTTCACTTTGCTTTCATCGAATTCAGGGAAGGAAAATCCATGAGAAAAGCTACCCAAGAGATGAATGGCTTAAAGCTATAAGGAAAAATTTTAAATGTTCAGCCTGTAAATTATGACAATTGACACAGCCGACTGCTACCCTCCAAACTTCTCCTATGCAAACTTATCCATCCTCCCTTCATTCAATCCTCCTAAGAAACAAATGGCCCCAAATCACCCTCGCTCTTCCTTTCGAGATCATAGATCTTACAAATATGTCTCTTATACAAATGAACCCAAGCCATCCTCACACCAATCGAAAAAAAAAAAAAACCAAACACTGAAATACCAGACCCTCAGGTTAAGCCCAAAGAAAACCAAATATTGATTCCCAATCCCAACCCACCTATAAATCATCAACCCATTCCAGTATCCATTCCTCAACAAATTGATGAGCTCAAACCGGACTTTTTCCTAAACGAACCATCTGAAACCAGAATTGCAAGCTGATAAATTTTAGAAGATGATAAGGTGAAAGCCATAAATTAAATCAGAACTGAGGACATTGACGATGAATTTGCGTTGGTAATAAAGGGGCGCAGAAACGAAGATAAGTCTGAATTTTTTTTTAAAAAGTGTCATTGCAGTGGCACTTTCATCCATGAAGTCCTCATAAATCTTGGAAAGCACGTTGCTGAAGGAGTTAACAACTTGTCCATCAAACCTATGGGGGGAGTCCTACACTTAGCAACCTTTGGATCAATGGAAGAAAAATTAGCCAGGATGGAGAGTTGGCTTAACAGATGTTTTATTGATATCATGAACGTAAACAGCACAGTTGCTTTCCAATGGAGGAGAACAACCTTGAGCATCTATGGAGTTCCTCTCACGGCCTAGAACTACAAAAACTTCTACAAATATTGGCAGTGTCTATGGTAGAGTAGTCTCCATTAATTACTCAAGTTTCGAATATGCTGAGGTAATGTTAATCACTGATTGCCTCTTCAAAATAAACTCCAAACACCACATAGAGATTGATAGCAAAAAATTCCCAATTTTCACCTTCAAATCTGTCAAACCTTCTCAAACCCCCCCCAAAAAAAGTTCCTTCCTTTCTCCTGAAAAAGATGAAGTGACTCAGGAAAACCTAGACGTCAGCCCTAACCACATTCCTCTCTCTCCTAACCCATGATGATTCACCTTCCAATGATAGCCGCAAAAAAGAATTGAATGAGATGGCTGCTTTTCATGAGTCCCTAGAAAGAACCCCTGGTGTATCCGAGGAAAACTTAAATATTAACCTTGAGGCACGTGCTCCAAAACCCTCACATAACAAATCAGTTGATGTCTCACCTCCCCCATTTGAATGACCATGAAATATCATCACTACAAAATAATTGCATTCCAAAATCTCCCCTCTCTACACCAACAAAAAAGCGATTCTCGTCCCCTTCTCACTCCTTGATAACCCAAATTCATGCCCAAAATCTCTCTCAAACTCCACACCAACTAAACCTCCACTCCCCCCATCTAGGCCCTGTCAACCAAAAAGCCCAATTGTTGTATCAAACAAATTCGGCCCACTTCTTAAATCAAACATTTCGTTGTCAACTTCCTCCTCCTCCCTTTGTGGACCCATTTACCATCCAGAATTTGAAGAATTCATCTCTACCTCTATAAAAACAGCCCATGAAAAAAAGAGACTAAAGAAGCTCATGAAGAAAAATAGAAAAGAAAAAAACCGAGCCTCAAAAATCCCAAGCAACTCTCATCCACCCTCCTTTCAATCTCCCCCATCACATGTGTATGATGTAAACCTCTCAAGAATATCACCATCGGATGTCATAAACCTTGCCAAGACTCTTGGTATGTCCTTTGATGGTCCTTTATCGGACATGCACTCAAAAATCAAAAACATGTTCGGGAAAGCAAATAAGCATCACATGTGCTCAAGAGCTCGGAATAGTAGTTTAATGATAATTTTATCATGCAACGTGAGAGGGCTAAATACTCCGAATAAAAAGATCCGACCTTCGAAAGCACATCACTTCACACAAACCAAATTTTGTCTTTCCACAAGAGACAAAGATGGAAACTTTCAATCCAAAGTTCCTCAAATCAATATGGAATGAGGATGGCATTGAATCATCAATTAGCCCTTCAATTGGAATTTCTGGAGGCTTCATCACATTATGGCAAGATAATTTCTTCTCGATTGAATCCAGGAAAACTCTTTGTGGAAAATTAAATCCATCAATTTCGAAACGTGCATAAATAATGTCTACAACCCATGGGAGCAAGCGACAGTATGGAAGCAACTCCATGAATTTAGGTCTCTCACACATCTGCCATCCCTTGGGGATTTTAATGAAGTCCTGGACTCAAAGGAAAGAGGCGACCTTCTAGTGTCCCAAAGAGGTCTCGAAGCCTTTCAATCCTTCAATTAAGATACTCAATTAATGTAAATTCCATCTTCAAACGGAAAGGTTCACGTGATTTAGAGGCGCATCAAAGAGCAAACTTGATCGTTTGCTATTAAATCTTGAGTAGATTTCAGCATACCCTTTCCTCCAAGTATCCACCCTCAAACGAAGTCTATCAAATCACTACCCTTTGTTTGTGAAGTCCATTGAAAGAAACTGGAGTCACAAATACTTATACCCTTCCTCCTTCACAATTCATGATCATGGGGTTATCTCTAAAGATGGGCCATGGAAAAAGATATGCAACACCATGAAGACAAAAGCATTCGGATTTCGAGAATTAGAAAGCGTGTTGGGAATGGCCTTAAAAGTTCAAACAACTTTTCTAGCACGATGTTTGGCTGGGAGAAAGGTCATTGAAACTCGATTTCCCTCGTCTTTTCAAACTCACAACAAATCAACTCGCCTCAGTTGCATCCTATGATACAAGGAACGAGAGTCGATGCGAAACGTGGTACAGAAACGGGAACGGGAAACGCTACCTTGGGTGAGTCGAAAACGTTGGGTCATCGCGGTATTAATTTTGTTTTAGAGCAATCAAAGAAATATTATTTTTAAATAGATTTTTTTTGAATAATAATGATAATAATAATAATAATATTTTTGAATAATAATAATAATAACAATAATAATAGAAAATTAATAAAAGTAAAGTATATACTGTATGAAGAAGATACTCTAGTAATTGAGAGAATAAACCTACAACTTCCAAAAAATAAATGTAAAAAGAAAAAAGGAAATAGAATGAGTGGTCAAAAGTCAAAATAAAAAAATAAAGTTAAAGTTGTCCACCAGTTGTCCACCTGTGCCACACTCCCTTTTTTTTTTGAATGGAACCTCATAAGAGGAGACTGGCCCACACTCCCTTCACATATGATCATCCTCTTTCTCTTTCTATTTTTTTCTTGTTTCTCATTCTATCTACCTTCTCCTTCTTTCTCTTTCTATTTTTCTATCGTGCAGCTGCAAGTTCTCATCGGAAACAATGGAAGCTACCACAAATTTTCAACAAACTCACGGATTCAAGCTAATTTTCCGGCGCTGAAATCAAGGACGTCGCCTTAGCCGATCTGATTCGCTAACGGAGGCAATCTGGGTCGCGTTTGTTCCGCGATCGGGAACGAACTACCCAGATCGGAAAACGTGGCTCCGTCCCGCGTCCCTTGTATCACTGGTTGCATCTATTGGGGTATGGGATGATCAAGGGTGGTTTTGGTGTTTCTCATGGAATCGGCCTCTAAGAGCACGAGATATTGAAGAAAGAAACGCCCTTCAATTGCTTCTTTATAAAGTCTGCTTTTTCCCAGATAGTGATGATTCTTTAATGTGGACTCCGCAAAAGTCAGGGGTGTTCTCGGTAAAATCTATATGCTGGGAGCTAGCAAAATCTCCCTCCAGTTGAAACAAGATGTGATAAAAGTGGTGTGGCGTGGCCTAGTCCCACCATGCATAGAATTCTTCACATGGCTCGCTTTGTTAGGCAAGATTAAGACAAAGATAACACTCTCCCGCATTGGCATCATAAGGAGTGATGAAACCACATGTATTCTATGTAACTCTTTCCTCGAAAGTTACAATCACCTTCTACTTCATTGTTCTTTTTCTTGGCAATTGTGGTGCTCATGGTTATGCTTATGGGATCTCTAATGGGTTTTCCCATCAAGATTGCGAGAAGCTATTGATTAATGGAAGTATTTGAATAAAGCTCCTCTTTTCAAAAAGGTGTGGTCATCAATCTTCTTTATCACCATATGGACGCTTTAGAAGGAAAGAAATGCCAGGATCATCAACAACATTTCATGTTCAAATCTCCAAGTCCATGAGCTTGTTCTACTTTGCCTTAGATGGTGGATAAATGGATAAATGACTCTATCCCTTGCTCTTTTGAGGAAATCCTCAAAACTACCTCTTGCCTAATATGGTCAGATTCATACGGATCTTTGAATTTTTAAAAACCAGCTATCGCTATACAAGCATGGTCTCCCCACCCCCACCCCCACCCCTCCTCCCCTATTGGCCACTTGAAGTGGAATGTGGATGCTTCGGTGAACGCCTCCCAATCAATGTCTACCATTGGAGGAGTCCTTCGAAATAGTTGCGGAAAGTTCAAATATATGTTTTCAAGCCCTATTCCTTCTATCGAGATCAATCATGCTGAGATTCTTGCCATATATAGAGCTATTCAAATATCGCTCAAATATGAAAACATAAAGAACCATCCGATTATGATTGAGTCGGACTCCTATAATGCGGTGAGATTGTGCAATTAAGATAAGGGTGGTCCATGGAATCTAAATTTAATTGAATTTCATACGAAGCGCAAGGAAATAATGGCTGGATTTGGTAATCTTCCACAAAGGCAGAAGTACATATGTAGTGCAAAACAAGGCTTAGTGAGGAATGCTGAATTCATCGCATGGATATAGAACATCATCTTTTGTTTCATGATTATTAACGGTGGATGGTTTTCCCATGTAATATTTGTTGAGGCCTGCTAATTTATATCAGGTTGCAAAACAATGTATGATGACTCTTATGGCTTTTAAAGCTAATAAATAAAATCTCTAAAATTATAACAAAAAAAAAGAAAGTGATCCCTTCTCCGCCAGAAATTGAGTAATGAGAGTACGGATAAAATATCAAAGTAAACACATCAATATGTCGTGGCCATTAATCAATACCTATTACTAATTAAAATTCAATAATCATTTTTTTATATTTAGAGAGCCCTAAAACGTTGAACATAAAAAATATAAATTTTTTCAAAAGATAAGTGCTAGACGAAAATTGAGGATAAAGAAATATAAAATGCCATCAAGCAATTTATAAACAAAGACCAAAGCAACAGTTAAAGCCTAAGTCTTAAAAGCACATCGGTAACATCGGAGAAACACAATCTATTTGACCTGACTAACAATCAGGACAAATTAATTTTTATAGATACAAAATGGGGGTACAGGCGTACAGCTGAACCCAAAGTACCCCCCTAGATCCGCCCGGACAGCCACTGAGCACAAGAAGGATGGACATTTCAAAGAGATAAAGAAGAACAAGGAGTTAATGTATGAGACATGATACCTCTCTGCAATTTTCAGGATCTTCTGCATTTGTTCCTGTACAGATGTAAATTGAACACAACAAAGTAAAGATAAGATTAGTTGCACAAGGGTAAGGGTCTGTTTAGTTCGTTGCAAATTTCAATGAACTTGTCGTATTTGACCTATATTTTTCGAAAAAAGATTCTTAGTTTCCAAATTGTGTGAGAGCTTTGATTTGAGTTCGTGGAAATTTTTCATAAGTTCTCAGAACATAAGGTAAGTTGAGGCGAACTAAATAGACCCTAATACAAACATGACAAACCAATAGTGCAGGAGGTAAATGATGAGTGGAATCCTTTGTCCCATCCCCCATTCCACCACCTCCTCTTTTTGGCACATCACCAATTATTTTGTGTCAAACGGAGGTGGCTGGACAAGAGTCGTAAACGAGGATACGTGAGACTTGCCGTTCTGGGATTTGCAGATGTCCTCATTCGCATTAAACTTCGTCTTCTTCGCAACTGAACCAAAATCAATCCAATAAAAAGAGGTAAATCGAGCAATCCATGGAAATATATTGAGCAACTGAGCATTGCAACCAACTAAGAATATTGATTTTCAACTTCCAACAAGACATTCATGATCTTCAATTCAAAAACAAAAAAGAGAAAACCAAATTGTATGACATAGGGTGTAAGTAAATTCCAAATAGTATACATACGATTAGTGTCTTTATCGTCAATGTTACAACCGGAAGCCATTGTTGATGTCATCCAAAAAAAACCTAATTGAAACAAATCGAAGAAAGATTATTATTAGCACATAATTAAAAAAAACCAAACTGAGTATAAACCTAAGAGTTGCGAAGATTCGTCGCATAAGAAGAATAGAATTAATATGTTCACAACAGTCTCTTGACAGAATATTTCGAAAGCTCAATCTCTTCTAGGATTCTCATATGGAGGGGTGGGAATGAAAAACATATAGACTATTAATGATGGAATTGGCTAAAATCAGTAAATCCAAATTAACATATCATCAATTCAATTACAGTAATAGAATGATTAGGGTTTCAATATTACCAGCAAAATCAGTGTCGACGAGTCGTCGAAGATGATGCCGAAATCTCAATCTCGATCTCAATCTCAAAAGGGGAAGGTTGAAGATGATGTCGAAATCTCAAAGGCCAAGGTTTCAGAGAACAATGAGAAAGAACCGTAGCGTTGGAAAGAGAAAGTTTAGGGATCTTTTTCTCTTCTTATCTTAGGACTTGGGAGTATAAAACAAAGAGGATTCAACGTTTGCTTCAAAAAGACGTTCAGACCAGCTCAACTTCTCTCCACCTATCAATAAGTGGATTGGAATATGTTGGACTTTGTCAAATCTAGATTAGTGGGGTCAAAATAGGTTATCGGACATATTTTGGGTTGACCCACGGCGAACCAAGTCAAATCCGCACTGGTCAAGTTTGCTAGTCAGTGCCCTAGGTCGGGATCGGTCAGGTTTTGTTCATCTGGGTCGGTCATATTTGAATCATCGAATTGCCGGGTGCCGGACAGGTTTGGGTCGCCCCATTTATAAGTCGATCCATTTTCAGGTTTGATCACCCGTGGACATTTGTTAGTCGGGTTTACGCAAGTCGTATTTGGGTTTCATGTACACTTGGATCGAGTCAAGTTTGCTCGGCTTGAATCGCTTATGACCTTAGTTCGATCATTGTGAAGCATCGGGTCAATTCGCTATTGAACGTTGATTCGGCTTCGGTTAAACTCGGGATTTGATCATTTTTTATCTTGTTGACTTCTTTATCAACTAATTATCACTTATCAAATAATTTCAAGATCGAGTTATTATACATTGACTACTATAGATGATGATGAAAAACTAATAAAAACACTATATTATTTACCGTGATCACCCAATTTATAAATCTAGGGACCTTTTTCTCTTCTTATTCTTCTTATCTTAGGAGTATAAAAAGAGGATTCAAGGTTTGCTTCTAAAAGACTTTCACACCGGCTCAACTTCTATATATAAACGGATTGGAATTCCCCTAAAAAAAAAATAAACGGATTGGAATAAGTTAGACTTTACCAAATCTAGATCAAGTCCAAAGTTTTTTAGACTCGAGAAATTGTGTTCAGATTTGACTAAATTTTTTTGACTCCAGTCCAGTCCAAAAGTTTTTTCTTGAGTCTGAATCTAGTCCAGTTTGATTATTATATAATATTATTTTTCTCGATTTAGGTTCAAGATATTTTCTCATGATTGGATCATTGGAATTTAAAAAAGTTGAAAAGTAACTTACATATATCTTTAAAGTCGTATCCTAAAACCATTAAAAATAGAGGAGTTTCTTACTATAGCTTAGGAACAGTAAGAGACCACTCTTGCCCTCGCTACACTTCGAAACCACTGCTCTGCCCTTACTTTGCATCGTGTCTCTTTTGGTTGCTGGCCACTGCTTTCTCTTTCCTCCCTGTTTTCCTGTGAACCCTCCATCTTCGTCTTCATCCTCCTCATTCCTCCTGCAACACTCCGACAATTCTCTCTTTTCTAAAATACCTTTTTAATATAAAAGATAGAGAATTATCAAAGTATTATCGCTCGTGTGAAAACGTATCGGCTTATTCAGAATTTTGCACCGGAAAACATAATAATAATAACTTTATAACTAAAACTTAGTCAACTCCAAAAGTCAAACCAACAAAGTCAAAGTCAACGTAGAATCAAACCAACTATAATAAGTATAAACTCAAATGTGTTATAAATAAACTACGCAAGCTCTCCAATTCCGGAACCCAATGATGCATCATTATCAAACCTGTAGATGGACAATGCACTATTGATCCCTAAAGACTGCTCACCAAAATGGGTCATCACAGGATCAATAAAGCATAGCCATGATCAACACACACAACCAAAAGCACGTAATCAGCAAAGCTGAG
The DNA here is from genome assembly GCA_947646795.1 of Beta lomatogona. Classification (NCBI taxonomy): domain Eukaryota; kingdom Viridiplantae; phylum Streptophyta; class Magnoliopsida; order Caryophyllales; family Amaranthaceae; genus Beta; species Beta lomatogona. The sequence goes on from CANSNZ010001161.1 coordinate 558,123, forward strand.
TACTACACATCAAACAAGTAAATAATCCTAACATGATACTAATAAATAGTAGACAGGAACAAATAATAACATAATAACTTGCTGATAACTTGTACTGAACTAAACTTTAACAACATTCTTATTACTTTAAATGAAATGGTCAATGGACCGAGTTGTCGAACTAAAACCAGCCTTCACTTTGGAAGACGAAATACGGGCGTGACTCCGTATTCCCATGACCTACGATATCGATGAACCTTTAAAATAAAAATAGGACACGGTGATCAATCCGGACCCAGAAAAAGCCATGGCACGCTCACCATGTACCCCAACTCCTAATTGTCCAACACTTCAGACGTGCACCAGTCTAAAGCTATTGCTATCCAGTTCCACTTTACATGATTTACCAGTTATTATTGTTATGACTCACAAGCAACACAAATAGCAAAATCAACAAACAATCACAACCTTCTTTTTATCTTAGGATTAGATAAGCGATCACATGACTTAACAATCCAAGATGAATACCAACTTTAATTCAATCATCTTTCTTATTTGTTGAACCTAGCCAACAACCAAACTACCTTTCATAGGTATAATATCAACTTACCAAATAAGGCCCTCGGTCCTTATAAAGTAGTGAAATACTCAAAAGGAAACAATGATCAATCATGATCTAATACTAATAAATATATTAATTCCCCCATGCGAATTAATAAAATAAAGTTCCCAACCAACATGCTTGCATCAATCTTCCATACAAACATGACATAAATCTCATAACATAAATCTCATAATCAACATGTTTACACAACGGCATAAAACATGCAAAATCCAACATAATAGAAATCATATATGAACTCAAAATAGTTCCTATACATGATACTACATAACTTTCCTTCTTAAAATCATAATGCTACATCAATCAACACATAGGTATGTACGTACCTTGTGTAGACAAACTGATAGGCCACTTTAACAGTCTTAAAAATCGCCTAGAAAGAATTCTCCGCCTAAAATAACCAATATAAAATCATAATCAAACCTCCATGAATTTACAGCAATAATAAAATACTTCAAAACCTTCTTAAACATGTTTAAAACCTTCCCTAATACTAAAACTTTATTATTGAACCTCCTAGTATAATACTTACTACACGAGTGGTTAAAATCCATCATAAAACTTCATAAAAATACTCTCTTTAAATTTCCAGCAATATAACATAAGTTAAAATCCCTTCAAAACATATTCAAACATGCTTATAATCATAAAGATAATAAATTTCATAATTTATAATAAACTATTATGATTTTCTAACTTTCAAAACCCTAAAAATTCACGCTTTGATAATTAAAATCTAGTTTAAACTCAAATATGCAAATATGAATATTATTTCATCAATACATAAATTATACAACTTAGATTCAATATGAAATCATTAAACTATAACTTTTAAACATGAATAAATCAATACAAAACTTTAAAGATACAAACTTTGAATAACTTGAGGAGGAAGAAAACAAACCAAAGCAACAAAAAGAGGAGAGGGAACACGCGTTGGCCAATAAAAGGGCAGCAGCGGCGGCGGCACACAACTGTCGGCTGGTGATCGCCGGCCGGTGGCGGTGGCCGGAGAAGAAAAGCCGAAGGAAGAGGAGTGCCGAAGGAGAGAGAAAAACCGGAAGAAGAGAGAGAAAGGAAGGAGGGCCGAGTGATTGGGAGGAAAAGAGGAGAGAGAAAATAATGTGTGGGGAAAATTTGGGTTTTATGGGGTTTATATAGTTTTCCCCTTGTGGACTTAGGAAAAGGTAGTTGGGCTAGGATTATAAATCATTTTCCAAATCTAAGAGTGTTTGGGCTCCTCAGACCCAATTAGAAATCCTTTTCCAAATCCGATAAGTATATCAAACATTTCAAATAATTTTCAAATCATGACTTTAATAAATATTTGACTTGCATAAATCGTTAAAATACTAAAATATATTTAAATATAAATATATATATATAATTCATAAATTTATGGGGGATTACACCTCCATCCTCAGTCCTCCATCCTCCGTCCTCCCTAACCTAGATAATTCCTTTTCATTTTCGACCAACGCCTCCATTCTCACTTTGTGCAAATTTCCTCCCGCCATTGATACCGCTGCAAAATTACAACGGAAAAAAGGATGATTAGAAACAACTAGGTTTTGTTCGCATAAAACAAAATTAAGGAGAATCGATTTGATTTATGAAACAAGGAAGAAGAAGTGAACAAGAAATGAGATCGAGAGTGAGAGATCTCTTACCTAAGAAAGAACATGATATGAGCCGACTCAATGGAGTGACCCACAAACTCGGCTTTACTTCCATCGCACCCTAAGTAAGTCACGGTTGAGTCATTCACCTCGATCCCGACTTAGTAGAGAAAGATGCAAGCACAATTTCTTCCGACAAGACCTAGCACAGCCAAATTGACGATATCTGTACTGATGAAAGCGGAACTGAAATTCGAGTTCTTAGGTACTAGGTAGCTGGAGTAGAGTGGAGTTACGGTTCTCAATTTGGTATTTTTCTTTCCTTATTTCTCAGGCTGTTTTTTAATATGGGTATTACTAATTTCTGATCAACAATATTGAAATTAGCTGATTATTTATCATGGTATTGTAATTAGGTAACTAAATACTCTATTTTCAACTAAATAGATTAGATATTTGTGTAATTTCACTAGGTTTCAATTATTTTGATGACATTGCTGGAGTTTATGTGATGGAGAGTAAAGTTTTTGCTAAATAATAATGAATTTGCGCACCAGAGATTATTGTGATTTCTGCCATCCGCATAATTAGAATGCAAGGTGTAGGATATTTCTTTCTCATTTTTTCCAATAATCTAGCTGTTTGATGGAGAAATAGCTCATTCTGAACTTGGTTATAAGGTTAGTTGATTATAGGCTCTCTATTATTGCAATGATTAGGCTGCATATCAACATATTGAACACGAGACGGGGATGCTTCAGAGGCATTGGGGTTATTGCAAAACTGAGGTTGTATATCTGGTAGGGCGGAGCTTCGTTAGAGGCATCGGGGTTATGTTATTGTTTCAATGCGAGAAGGTTTTGATTATTAATTTGCTCTGACTATATTCCTGACTATATCTGAATTGAAATTTAATAGATAGATATATCCAAAATTAAGACACAATCAATTTCAATTACTAAATTTTGCAAACTTGGGGGGACCATGCGCGCTAGCGCACGGGCCAACAACTAGTAAAATGAAAATTGCAAAATACAAAAGGCGTCAAAAGGGTTAACTTTTGCCTTTTCAGTTTTCAATTCTCTTTATGGGCTTTTGGAGGGTAATTGAAAATTTTGGCACCAAATAAAAGAATTAGAATGGAAATATTAAAATTTACACCAACAAAATCACATGTCACTTCAACTAAAATTTATTTCCCGACAAAATTAATTTCCTAAAGATTCTATCTTTCACTTCTTCCTTCTATAATATGGCATGAAGTTATATGACTTAGGACTTCATTTTTAATATGAAAATGATGACCTGTACGAAATGCACGGGATTGAAGGATATACAGTGAATTTTAAAAACATCAAGGGTATATTGTGATTAAAAAAAATTTCCGGGTATATGGTGAAAGATTCATATACTCTATGATAATTCCTCAAAATTCATGTTATAGAAAATTATAAATAATGAATGTAATATGAAAGAGGAAGTGCGTTACTCACTTGGATAAATGATATGTCATAATTATATATAGTTTTTAGATGCATTTTGATTGCATTTAGAACTCCTTTTAGAGCATTTCGGCACATAATGTGATGAAGTACGTAAGTTATGCTCAACTACTCCCCGTTTGCCTGTTTCGATGATTTTCAGCTTATTTTGATGCAAATTGATAATGATTATCTTCGATCGATCCTTTTAATCATTGAAGATGAAGATAGCTTGCACAAGGATCACAATGCATCCGTTCGGGACAATTTCGAGTTAGAATGAAGCAAAGAGTAAGTGAAAGAAGTGCCAAAACTGACACCCATTTACTATTTTGATCATAACTTTTGAAAGAAAATTGATAATAAATAAATTCCAGTTGGGTTGGAAACTAGACTTAAAGGTCTTTCCAACGGTAGGTCGCACGTCCAAATCCGACTTATGGTTTGAGAGATACAGCCTTCGCAAGTTGACGCAAAATCGCTGTTTTTCCGCCCGGTCGACCGGGCGAAATGAAATTTTCACTGGATGTAAGGCATGTTAGCCCGGTCAACCGGGCGAGAAAGGAGCCAAAATCGCTTGCGCGCCCGACGGGGCGGGCTCGCCCGGTTGACCGTGCGGATTTGCTGTTCTGTCGTAGTTCCTCAATCACCGTCGCCCGACCGTGCGGATTTCGCCCGGTCGACCGGGCGGTTTCTCGAGACGGGTTTATTTGCTTTTTTTAGCCGATTTTGTAAAAAGTATAAATAGGTTTTTAGTATTTTCAATTAGACTATCTTATTTTCTACGTTTTTTAGGGCTAAACACTTAGTTTTTCTCTCTCTATTTTGTATGAACTTTTACCTTTGAAGATTATAGAGATCGTTGATTTCGTTTTCATTGTTCCTCATTCATTCGGTATTCCTCTTTACTTTGTTTAATTTAATGAATTCTTTTACTTTTATTATGTTTATTGAGTTTATTATTATCATGAGTAAGTAGTCTTTTTCTAGGGCTTAGAGAGGGAAGCCATGTTTATACCTTTTTTATTGTGGTTTAAAGTTCTTCGTTATTTGGATTGAATTAGAATAATTCCTATTGATTTGTTATGCTTGTTTAATTCATGTAATTGCTCAATATCATGAGGTATGTTTAGCTAATAAGAATTAGAATCGAAAGATCGTATTCATTAGAGGCGTGTTACTATAGGTAGGTTTGATTATGTTGAGCGACCGTAGTGGCATATGTTAATCTAAGAGTTGTTAATGCCTGACCAAGGATTAACGAAATACTTTATTTATTCGAACCTCAATCCAAGTATTGTCGAACTATATTGTAGTGATTAAATTGGTATAAGCATGGTGGACCGATCGATTGCCCTAAGTTTTTAATTATTTGATAAACTTCCATCTTTTTGTGTTATAGTTTATTCTAGTTTAGTTATTAATTCTTCAATCAATTTCCTCTCTTAAAGTAGTTAGATAATTGAGCATAAATCTGTAGAACTCCTCTCCCTGTGGATCGACCCGTATTTGCCAGTTTCTGCTAAACAGACACCGTGCACTTGCGGTATATTTTAAAACCCATCAATAAAGGACTAAAAAAGCTCTATAATCCACTTACCAAAGGGATTAGGGGGATTGGGAATTCGTGCTATTTCCATAGCCAATAAGGCTTTGCTCATGAAAAAAGCTTGGACAATTTTAGTAATCCTACCTCTTTACAAAGCAAGGTTTGCATTTTTATTCGCCCTTCTCCCTTGGTTCCTAGTCATCAAATTGTTTGTAGAAGAACTTCATCTTGGGCTTCTAGGGGCCTTGCCAGGGCTGAGAAGTTGATTCTTCAAGGTTGTGGTTGGAAGGTGGGAAATGGTAGTAACATCAAAGCTTTTGGTAATAATTGGTTGTATCTAAAGACTCCTACATCTAATTCTTCCATTACTTTACGGCAAGCGCAAACTACCTTGGTTAGTAACTTCATTTCCACCTCTCCTCATCCTCATTGGAATGTTCCTTTGATTAGACAAATGCTTAGTTTCAAAGATGCTCAATCAATTCTTACTATGGAACTTCCAAGCTCTACCATGAATGACTCTCTTATTTGGAATCATCATCCTTCTGGCTCTTATGCTACTAAGACTGGTTATGCGTTTCTTAACTCCATTATGCATAATGTTAACCTATTAATGAGCTTGTGTTTTATAAGTTAATCTGGCATCTACATATTCAACCTAAATGGAGGTTATTCCTTTGGAAACTCAGCTACAATATTTTACCTATCCGGATCAATTTAGCAAGGAAAGGTATTGTTACTTCCTTTGCTAGCCCTTTCTGTCAAAATGATGATGAAGATGATATTCATCTCTTTCGATCCTGTCCTATCTCACAAGACATATGGAAAAATAGCTCCTTGGCTATTATTTCAAACTCTAATGAAACCATTTCTATGAGGGAGTGGGTTTCAAACTATATCCAACTGTTTATCAGTCAGGATGGTGTTCAAAGCAAAAAGGTTCACTCCTTTATTGCTACCCTTTGGGGAATTTGGTTAGCTAGGAATAACATCATTTTTCGTGGGGATAAATGTTCTCCTATGCAAATTAGAATCTCTATGGCTGTTGCGGCAGCTCAACATGAGAGATTCTCTCTTCTCCTAGCTTAACAACTGAGATTTCTTCATCCTCCTGAGATTGCCTCAACTTATCCTCCGGGATTCATAATGTTAAATTTGGGTCAACAAGGTAGGGATAGTTCCTTCATATACATTCAAGTAGATGGTGCCTGGGACAAGCACTCTCTCAAGGGGGCTTGTGGTTGGTTTATGACTCATAACAATAAATCATATTGTGGAGGGTTAATTTTTTAGCAAAGAATGCACTGTAAGCTGAACTTCAGGCTGCTCTTCACTGCATCAAATGGTTAAGTTCCCAAGGTTTTCACAAGGTCCAAATCCTTACTGATTCCATACTTATGGTTCAACTGCTGCAATCTAAAGGTCTCTCTAATGCTTCACTTCGCTGGACTGCTCAACACATCATTGCCTTAGCATCTACTTTCTGCTACTGCACCATTTGTAAGGTGCCTCGTCAACAAGTAGACCAAGCTCATGGTTTAGCTAAATTTCATATTACTTGTCCTATTGCTTTCTAATTTAGACGTAGCTACTGTAAAAAAAAAAAAATCTGTACATATATTTTACTTGAACTTTTTTTTTCAATATGAGATCACGATTCTATGCACCAAATCATAAGCATTCATATTAGCATAAAATGCAGGTTGTTTTGTAACAGTATAAAAATAGTGACATGATTTTTATTTTAGAAATAGAAGGCAAACTTTGAGTTACATAAAATCCAATTGCATATAGTTATAAGTTGTTAGCATTATATTGCAATATATTAAAAAACGAATTTTGTATGTTTTATTGTTTAATCTAAAATCTTCATTTGATATCTTTTAAGATTCATCTGCTCCTAGGGAAACTGCGATCAAGATCTCGGGCATCTGGTTAGAAACAACTAATGGTTTATCGCGAAATAATGGATGTTGTGAATGGACAAGCAGGAGGTGTATTTTTCGTATACTACTATGGAGACACAGATAAAATATACTTTTGGAGGACATTGTGCCCTGCCATCAGGAAGATGGGTGAAATGGTTTTGCTGGCAGCTTCAAGTTTGCATCCCTACTTCTTCCACAAAGTCGAGCAGCTCATTCAACGTTTGGCATTCAGTCGAATGTTTGTGAGAACTCTACGTGCAGGCATTTGGCCATGTACTAACTTGGCCGCATTGCTCATGAAAATTGAAGGTTTGCAATGTACTCAAGAAGGGGGGGTGAATCGAGTACTTAAATCGATCTGGTGACAAATTCAAATTCTTTCAATTTAAGGGGGAACCAGTTGGATTGGTTCTTGACAGCTAATACACTCGAACTTGAAAGTAATAATGAACACACCAAATTTAATGAGGTTCAGCCAAACAAGGGCCTACGTCTTCCTACGTACACTAGTTTTCTAATTAATCGACTCTAGAAAACAAAAAATACTCTCGCACTATCATGTTTCCCTTACTCTAGGGAAACAACACACCCCACACTAAATCTAGTGTGCTATTTCACACTTGAAATCACAAGCACTCGCGAATGAACTCACAAACGCTACCCAATCTCTAGCCCCTTTGTAAGAGATTCAATATAAATAATTTCTCTTAACTCAAGCTTTCTTACAAAGTAAACAAAGAGTAATATGAAGCTCTATGAGATGCGTACTCTATTTTAGGAAACTGTTTTAGTTGTTCTCTATGTGAAGGCTCTCGAAAATACTTAATAAAATCTGGGATAGCATCCAAAGTGAAGGAGAATCATGATTCAGTATTTATAGACCGGGGTCTAACCCTTAAGCGTGCCCTGACCCAAGATATCAAAGATATGATAATCCTACGTTATGAAAAGTATATCTTGAACAATATCTTTCTCGGATGAAAGATATTATCCAAGATATACACACGCATCAAGGCAAGTAAATACTGAATAATGATTCTAAATGCTGGCAAACATTTTTTATGGAAAGTATTTGAGAAAATGTTTATTCGAAAATATTTTCTAAAACAGCCAGCTTAGTCAGCCGGTAGAGTAACTGGTACCTGGACCTGTTACCCCACTTAGTAATGTTTTGAATATGTAACCAACTGGTTCCATATTTAAAACTCTAATATTTTACACTTAAGAACAACACAAACAATCTCACTAGAAGTATTATATGCAAATATTATATGAAGACCTAAGATGAATCAATTAAAGAATTCTAAACTATCTTCATGCACTTCAATCATTGAAGCTTCCCTTGAATCAACAATGAGAACTTTGTCTTTCCTCGAACAACTTCGATAAGGCTGCTTAGCTTTAAGTCTTGGAAAAACCTGTTTGCTACACAAGAACACATCATAGCATAGTAAATATTCTTTTAACTGTTTCATTAAACAGTCAGGAATAATTAGATACTCAGTTGTTTCCTAACAGCCTAGAACCACATGTAGTAACAACTGTTCCTATAGCTGTTTATCATCATTCAAAACCTAGGGGACTCAACAAATCCCCCCTTTTTGATGATGACAAACTATTTGAGATTTCCTGCGACCAATAAGTTAGTAAACACAGATAACTTCAACTAAAGCTCGAATAACTCATTAAGGAGCTTACTTGACACAAGACTCATAGGGTGAAACAGTCAATTATTTCAACTGTTTCCTAAGACTCCAAAATTATACTATGACTGACTCAATCTATACTAGACTTAGGTGCTTCAACTTCAAACTCATTTCCCCCCTTTTGGCATCATTAAAAAGTGCCCAGAGACAAATTCAATCGTACATAAGTTATCGCCTAATTAAAAATAGTAGCATCAACTACCAATCAAGTCATCATGCTACAAGAAATCAGGTTAGTCACACAACTCACAATCCATAATCAAACACAAATTATCCAAATACAAACCAGCAAAGTTAAACGAGAACCCAAATTAAGTAAGAGAATGTTTTGTAATAAGGGGGGAAAACAGTAATGCAGAAGCATTTATTATAATGGCTTAGGGGGAAAACAGCTGGAAATAGCAATAACTCCTCGTCATCCTTTTCTTCCTCTCCTTCTTCCTCTTTATCAGAGGCATCATCAGCATGGTTGGATGAGGAATGTGAAGAACCAGCACCTTCTTTATCTTCCTCATCATCATCATCTTGATCCTTAGACATAGGATCAACAGGAAGACGGGGATCGGTAGAACCAGCAGCACTCTTGGCAGCAGGAAGTTGAGCCTTTACCTCTAGAAGGGAGAGAACCAGCAACTCAGTCTCGGCCAGCTTCTTCTTAAGCTTAGTGACCTTAGATGTGTATGATTTGGACATACCCTCAATCAGCTTATACATTTTATCCAAAGTTTTCTTTTGGTTATGCAACCTTTCAATCACAACAATATATGTGCTGGTTCCCCTTATCTTTCTCTTATTCTTCTCCGGCTTTTTCTTCTCAACTAATACTCCAAACTCCTTGACCTCAACATATATGAGGAAACATCCAACCCTTTCTGCCCTAATATTTTCTTGGTAAACACCTAAATTGATATTGTTTTCCCATTAAGAGGAATCTTTTGCTTCTTGAGCAAAAGGGTGAGGATTGAACCATAGGCCAGGGCATGGTGAAAGGAGGAACAACAGTTCATAATATGATCAATTACGATAGTAGGGAAATTGATCTTGATCTTTTTCATCACTAAGTAAATGAAGATCATCCCCATTATACGAACTGTTCCCCTGCCCTAAGCCCTAGGAACTAACACTTTGTTGCAAATGGACTAGAGAACCAGCGTAATGGGTTCACGCAAATTAGCAGGTTGGTAACTAGCCTTCTTGGAATAGGGAACAATAAACAAAAACTTATAAATCTCCTCAGCTGTTACCCCAACAATAGTAGGCTAACCATCCCCAATATACTTATCAAACCCATCTCTGAAAAAAGGTCCTTGCAAAATATTTCACAAAGCTATTTATACTCACTCCTAAAAATGAACGAATTAGGGAACAAAAAAGTCCGGATTTAGCTTCTGTGCCACCCGCCCGATAGGGTGTCGGGCACCCGATCACATCGGGCGGGTCTCCAGCAACATAATTCTTCAACAGGCTCAGCAAAGCAAGGCGCCCGATATGACCGGGCGAACAGCGTCGGACCGTGTCCGAAAAAAGGATGGTTTAATTTGGAGAAAAAAGACTGCTCGATCGGGTTGCCCTTCAAACAAAGCTTCCTTGGCATTTGACGCCAATTCTTCAAATCTTTTCATAGTCGAAGGCTTTAGGAAGCAGCTTCGGGCCTTGAGAACTCGTGCACGTGCCTCCTAAAACTCTCCAATCCATTGTGGCATCAAGAATAGCATAAAATAGGAAAATAATGCCCTAAAACCTGTAAACTATCATAAAACACAAAATAATTAGATGAAAAATATTACTCCCTCCGTTTGTTGGGACACGTAGTTTAAGGTGATAAGTTGTAGTGTGGTTACCAAATGTTATTTTATTTAAAAAGTAGATGTGATAGGAGTTGGTGGGGTATTTTTTATTAGAGAAGAGAGAAAGTTGGGTAACTTTTTATTGATAAAAGGTAGAATGTGGGCCAAAGATGTGTAAAAGAAATAATATATTAATGGTGGGACCATGCCAAGAATGGAAATGTTGAAACTAATTTGGGACAAACATAAAAGGAAAGTGTTCAGACTATTCTAGGACAGAGGTAGTAGTATAAAACAGCTCCTAAGAGAACTATTATCACACATTTCAACTAAGAAGATGGGGGGAAAAGTAGATATAAAAGCATAACATCATATTCCCCCAAGCTAAACCTTTGCTTGTCCTCAAGCAAAGCATGACATGAACATGAATGCAATTGCTTCACCCTTTTAAATATGAAAACAGAGATCAAAAACTTTTCAAATCTCAAAATCACTCAAGCAGGCAAAATTCAAGTTCAACTGTTTAGATCACTCTAACCACCAATCGACCAAGCAAGCAATCAAATGCGGCTGCCTTACATGACATGCAAATCTCGAAAAGGTGCTCACCAGGGTGTCACTCCTCTCAATTTTGTAGTAGGCATAAAATGTGCGCAAACACTCACCAACCCAACCATAATAACCCTTCCTACTCACACTCTCATGTGTTTAAAAAGGTATAATGTCACTCATCCTATTCAGGTCGACTCAAGTAGCGAACATACTCTTCAACTTTGGCAATTCGACTCCATATCAGTCCAGCTAACAAAGAACATATGCTCAAGAGGACTTTTCGGGGTTGTAATGAGGCTTGGGTAAAGGTAGGGAAAATATTTAGGGACTCTTGTGATAAAACCAAGAAAAGGGGAGCAAATAACACTAATAACAAGACCAAGCGAGATTTACTCAACTCCCGTAGCACCAACATCATAACCAAAATATCATCCAACTATGGAGAGGCATCTAACAACCAAAAAAAACTTTTCTTTTTCAGCATAATTCCTCAAATATCTCTTTTTTTTCTTTTCATTTTTTCATAATTTTGTACTTCTCTTTGAAGTAACAAAACATATCTTTTTTTTTCTTTTCTTTTTCTCAAACCTTTGAACTACTGTTAACATTTTTCCGACGAACTACCGTAATCAACTTATCATCATAATGCCATCATAAGCTAATGCTCCCCCAAGCTAGGCGTAGTTTGGGATAATAATCAAACATAGGGCTCAAGGCTTGTAATGTGGTTTAGTAACCAGAAAATGTCATTAGGTTCAGCAAGGCTAGAATGCAAAAAAAATCATGAAAATCAAATCCTAGGCTCAAGAAACAATTCAAAAAACGCCTTTATCATATGAAAAATGCTGCCAAATGTCAACAAGTACCTTGTCAAAATCAAGATCGGAACGCTAGAGAGGAACTAACACACAAGAATAGATTGGATATAGAAATAAACCCATAGGCAAGGATGAATTCTCACAGTCTAACCAGTTTAAGCATGCAGTCAAAGTAAGTGTGTTATCATCAAAATTCACTTAAGGTCAAGGTAGTTAAAGGTCACATTCCAGCATCACATTCTCAAGTGCCCGACTATCCAAATACAAAGCTAAATTACACCTTCAAAGAACATTACGGGGCACAAGGAAGCAATCAATCCAATCCAGCCAAATCGTATTTTTGGTATTTTTTCAGCAATTTTTTTTGTAAAGCAATTAAAGTAGACTAACTAAACTAGAAAGCAATTAAAAAGAGGAGAATACTTACATAGATCCTCTCCCAAGCTGAACTTGGTAATGGTCTCATTACAACAAGGGAAAAGGGAAAGGACATGGGCGTTAATCGCCCAAGTAATCATCATCAGTATCATCACCATCATCATCAACATCGTCCTCCTCCATGTCTCGTGCACCACTGGTCCCTAGAATGTTGTAGTTGGGGTTCCATGTATACCATGAGGGTTGTGGACCTTCCTCAGCAATCCGATGGATCTTACAATACTCATCATACATGGGATACATGGCCAGGTGTTGGTCATTCTGCAATGTAGCAACCTACTGAGGCGTTGGATAGCCTCAGAGTTAGCAGTAATGCCAAGATCCATCCTCTGAAGGGTGCTCATCATGCCCTGAATAACAAAATCACCAGCATATGGGGGAGAGGGGGGCAGAAGAGGAAGGACCAGCGTTAGCATCAGGAGGCGGACGCCTACTATGTGTGCGCTGTGGTATCTCAGAAATGGGGGTGGGGAAATTCTGGCCCTAGATGGGAAGGTGGTAATGCGTCTACCCGAGCCACAGGCGAGCCTGGGCATCGGGAAGAATGATGAAATACTAGGTGTCTACAAATCACTGATAACGACCCGGCCCGGCTCACTCCAACCAATGAAGGGTGTCAATATAAGCATAATCAATAAGAGGCCGGGGAATGGGGCATAGCGGGATTCGTCGAACCTCGCTATCTGTCGAGCAAAAAGGGTGATAAGCCCACCATTAACATGGGGCGGGAAGAGAGAGTGCCATCAGCGCGACACTTGAGGAAGATGGTAGCAATCCGCTCAAACTGGAGAGCAACATGATGGCGAATATTATATTGAAAAGCTTTTTCTTTACCCTTAGATATGTAGCTCCCTAATAGATAAAGTTCACCCCCTCTCAAGTTATTTCCCTCAACCCTTCCAAACAAGGTCCAGGCCATGAATCGCTGTCATATTTTAAAGACAGGGTGGTGAATGTACCGGGCCTTACAATGTTGCAGGATAACCGAGACCTTACTTCCCGTAATGCTATAATAGGCTATGCCATGATTATGCCCATCGGGGTGACCAATTTCCCCCTATTGGCGATTTTTAGGATGCTAGCAAATTGGGGCAAGGTAAGGCGAAAGTCTTGGTTCAACAATCTATAAGATATATAGGAAACAGGGCCAGACCTGGGTTTAGTAACCTCCAAACTACTATGAAATTCATAAGTTAATCTCCGATAGTATCCTAGTAGATGTTAACATGAACAGTAAAGAAAGTCTGCATGCCAATTATTTTCATAAAACGTTTGAAATCATTCGTAAGCCCTAAACTGTTCCAAAATTCAATATTTAAGAAACGAGTAGGGAGTACTTCACGACCTTTCAATCGTTGGAAGTTTTCCTTCTGCTTGCTCGGGTTTCAAAATTACCCCGGGAAAGTCTTCATCCGATGAAATCTGTGGTGGTGGTGATGGTGGTGGTGCTTGCCCCCCAGATCTGGAGCTTTGACCACGTTGAGACCTTCTTGAATCTGCCATGGATGCTCTTTGAAGGAAAGTGGGAAGATGAAGGAAGAGTGGCGTAAGAAGGAAGAGTGGCGTAAGTGGTGAGACAAAAAGTAAAGGGAAAGGAAGACGGTAGTTTCTTAAAGGTGGGAGGTATTTTAATGGAGGTAAGAGATGAAGGATGGGAGGATGGAGGAAGAAGATGAAGTGGCAGGTATGGGGTTTAAGAGAATTTTGAGAGGAGAGAGAGTGTGAAGTGGTGGAATTGAAAGAGGAGTGAAAAAGAAAAAGAAAGGGGCTCGGTTTTGTGTGGGAGTACGCCCCAGGCGCCCAATCGGGCGAGTAAAGTTTTGGATCTTTTTTCTTCTTCTCAAAGCAAATTCGTCTCGGGTCCGATCGGGCGTTGGTCACCCGACCAGATCGGGCGAAGATACTTTGCTTGTTCCTTCAAAATCTTTCGGAACATAAATGGCGGAAAGGGCGCTCGATCGGACGGCCACGCCAGACCAGGTCGAGCGGATAACTTTTTTTCATTTTTTCTGCCCAAAACAATGTTTTGCCTCACTCACGCACTAAAAAGAGCACCCTGCACTAAATAAGCTTCAAACAAAGATTTGTACCCTCTCACTAACGCACTAAAAAGAGCAAAACTAGGAAGAAAAGAAAGAAGAAGAAGAAGAAGAAGAAGAAGAAAGAAATCTAACTAAAAGGAAGAAAAGTTACGGGTTGCCTCCCGCAAAGTGCTGGTTTATGAAGGTCCCGCATGACCATGTTACCTCATCAATCATGTCTCAGAAAGAGTGGATTCAAAGCGAATCTCCTCTACAAGGCCTATGAAAGCACCCACATGGTACCGGTTCAAGCGCTGCCCATTCACTTTGAACTTTTCACCTCCATGCTTAGAAATTTCAACTGCTCCATGTGGCTTAACATCAGTCAACTCGAATGGTCCTGACCATCGAGACTTAAGTTTTCGAGGAAAAAGTCTCAACCTTGAATTGAACAATAATACTTTGTCACCCACATGAAATTCCCTTTTTTCTATCATCTTATCATGGAGCTTCTTCGTTTGTTCCTTGTAGAGCTTGTGATTCTCATAAGCTTCCAGTCGAAGCTCATCCAGTTCATTTAATTGAAGAAGTCTTGCCTCATCTGCAGCTTGCAGGTCCAAGTTAATTTCTTTAGTAGCCCACGCAGATAAATATTCCATTTTAACTGGTAGTTGACAAGCCTTGCCGTACACCATCCAATATGGAGTTGTCCCCAAAGGAGTCTTAAATGCAGTGCGTATAGCCCAAAGAGCATCATCAATTGGTGACTACTTTCTCCAAAATCCTCTTAATCTGTCTGTTGGACACCTCTACTTGGCCACTGGTCTGTGGGTGCTAAGCCAAACCAACTTTGTGAGTGACCCCATGTTTTTTCAGTAAAGCCTTAAAAGTGCTATTATGGAAGTGGGAGCCTCCATCACTTATTACAACTCTAGGCACACCAAAACGGGGAAAAATTATTTTTTAGAACATCTTCATCACCATATGAGTGTCATTAGTTGGTGATGCTATGGCTTCAACCCATTTTATCACATAATCCACACTGACCAACATAAACCTGTAACACTCCGTCATTTTATAAACATGATAAAAACAAAAATAGAACATTTTATTAAAGAAATGGCGATAGCGGAAATATCACCTGACGGAAAAGCCACTCTAATCAAAGGTTAAAATTAAACTAAATAAAAATAAAACTCAATTAATATAATCCAAAATATGCACAAAGAGGCAAAACAACCTCATAAACCCATTATATATAGTAAATATAAAATAAAATAAGAATTTCTGAAAATTTCTAAATAGTCTTTCACTCAATGCCCATAATACGAAATAATCACCTGTAAAAATATATCAACAAACATCCACAATCAGTGGGGAGTAACTAACAGCTTTCCCAGCCCAATTAGGATCCATATAAGAGTTATAAAAGCCTTAACAATTAAGTCACACAACGACATCTCAGTAGTAAACTTCAGATAATCAAATAAAACACTTAAACAAAGATAATACAACATGCTTAAATATAAATAGAGTAAAAATAACAAAATAAACAAAATGAATAAACAACTTATATATATAGACTCAAGTATAAATACCATAAACCTTCAAAGTTTAAAGTAATAAAAATAATATAATTAGTTTGAGAGAGAGAGAGAGCTGAACGCTAGTGGACAACCCACTTCCTATGGTAATGTAAGACAACCTCCAAACAGCCTATGGGTTACGTTCCCTACTGCCTGTTTCTAAGAATGGCCATACTCCCGATGCGGTATAGGAGTACGTCCCCACTGACCTCTCGGACGACAACAAAACCAAGGTATACCTAGGATTACGTCCTATGATTTGCATGTTCTTCACCTCGGGATTACGTTCCTCCGGATAATCTTGTTCTCAAACAATAATAATAATAATAAAATAATACTCAATCATCAAAATAACAAGGATGCCCTTAAGGCCTTACTCCAAATCAGCAGAATTCTAGGATCGCAACCCAAGAATTTCAATTCAAAGTAACATTCTTCTCAAAATAATAATAGAAATAATAATAACAAAATAATAATAACAAATATTATTAGGAATTATTATAATTACAGATAATTACATTATCTCCAAAGTACTAATAATCTCATCATAATAATAAATCACCCATGGTACAAATACCAGCACATAAAAATATATCCATAATAAAAAATTCACCTAACAAGCTAAAATAAATAAAATCAAACAAATGATAAACTCGGTTATAACTCTGCTAACATAATGATATAAATTCATAACATGAAAACCAATGTCAAATAAGTAGAATAACTATGTGCCGACAACCAGCAAAGCAATACTAATTTTATGAAACGACAAGACAACAACTCACCATAATCAATAGTTCAATACTATGCAAGCAAGAATAATATACTTCTAATATTTACCACCTGTAGACCAAGGCAAGCAGGCAACCCAATGCAGATAACTGGCCAGCAACAACACATATTACAACAACAACGATGTCAGAAAATATAGCAACGCAGAACAACAACCCGTACTTCAATAGTCCTACTAATCAGCCAGCAACATATAAGACTCACATAGTATTTCAAGACTAATCAAGGAAAATAAATTAATCACATAATAATATCATATAATTTTTTTACCCAACCTAACATGATACTAAAACCTAAATAACCCAACCATTAAAAACTAATATAATCCCTATGTGAATTCTAATCGATCTAGAGAAGTCGCTAGTTACCTTTGAAAACCTCCAATTGCTTGCATTTCCATTATATACTGTTCTGCTCCGATCACTATTCCCGGAAATTTAAAGCTCAGATTGAAAATCCCTCCGGTCACAAGGAAGGCTCAGATGTCGTAAACGTGCTGCCCAAATTTGAAGACGATCCAACGGTTAAATCTCCAGATATCGTTATTTTAGTGAAGGTGTGACAGGGAAATCCGGGATGAACTTTACTCTTCTCTCTCTTGAAATGGCGTGAACAAGGAGGGTTACAAACTGAAAATATGGACAGTTTACAGCCCCCAAAGTGAGGATTAAAAGGGGTTATAAACTTAAATGATGAGATTTCATAATGGGCAATAAGGGGTAATTAAGGTGGGGGTTTACAAAAGGATTAGAAGGTGGTCAAAAAGCCTATCCAGTGCTTCAAATCCCTGATTTTGTGGACAGCTTTTAGGAACATAAAACTTCACGTTAAAAAGTCGTGCAACGGTCCAAAACGCGCTAAAACAGAATATATAAAAATACTAGATTAAACACGCATTTTTAAATAGTAGAATATATATAATTTCTAATCCAATAAATTTGACAAATACAACATTTAAAAAGTTGGAAAACAAATAACATAAGATATAATATTTTTAAGAAGTAAAATATTCTAAATTTAACGGAAAATAATAATTAAGGGAAAATAAGTCGAAAAATTATGAGAGAAAATCCGTGGTGTTACAATACCTGTTTCCACAAGAACTAGGGGATGGTCCTATGAAATCCGTTCCCCAAACATCAAAAGGTTTAACTTCTAATATACCTGTCTGTGGCATTTTCCTGCCTCTTGGAAATATTACCGGTCCTTTGGCAAGCATCGCAAGACACACAAAAGGCAAGAGTATCTTTGAAAACTGTAGGACAGTAAAATCCACTATGAATGACTCTATGAGCCATGGCTTGGGAACCTAGATGACCACTAGAGGGCTTCTTATGACAATGTTTTAGCACTCCCTCAATCTCCCAATCTGCAATACATCTATGAAACATCCCGTCAGCACATTTTTTTTTATATATAAATAGGGATCCTCCCAGAAATACTTTTTAGCATCATGATAGAACTTTTTGCGCTGCTGATATGTAAGGTCAGGGGGATGAGATCCGCCAACGCAATAATTAGCAAAATCAGCATACCAAGGGGATTGGGTGGACTCAACAAAGAGATGATAATCAGGAAATGAATCATCTATGGGACCATCGGCACTTGACTCAAATCTCAATCTGGAAAGATGATCTGCAACTACATTCTCAGCACCCTTCTTATCACGAATCTCCAAGCCAAATTCCTGTAATAAGAGTATCCATCGAATAAGTCGTGGCTTGGCTTCCTTCTTAACCAATAGATACTTCAAGGCAAAGATGGTCAGGTGTGGACGATCACTTTCGAACCTATGAGGTAGGTCCGAAACTTGTCAAGAGCATAGACAACAGCCAACAACTCCTTCTATGTAGTAGCATAGTTTACTTGAGCTTCATCCAATGTCTTGCTAGCATAGTAGATCACATGGAGTACTTTGTTCTTCCGTTGGCCTAGCACAACACCAACTGCATAATCACTAGCATCACACATAATCTCGAATGGAAGACTCCAATCAGGAGGTTGTATAATTTCAAACACATTGTTTGACTGACAGTGCTTATGGTTTAATTTTTTTATATCATGTAAAAATAAACAGACAATTTAGTTAATTCTTTTTTGTTTCATTGTAGCCATAGTCTTATTAGGCAAATCTCTTCTCGTACATTTTTGGATGGGTCTAAAAACTAACTTTATTATATGGCAATTAAGCCCAAAAAATATAGACATACGTATATTACACAAACTTAATTATACAATCCGTATTACAGATTGAATGACAACTTGTAATATGACACAAAAGGATTAAAAAGACAATGAACAAAGTTGATTCTTCATAATTTGATTTATACATCGAGAAAACTTGTGAATTATTTATTATTAACACAATTTAACATTGAGATTTTGCTTCATCTAAAGATATATGAGTTTGATGATTTGACTACTAAAATCAATTCAAATTATAAAATAAAACTTGTTAATATAATCGTTAAATCATATTTTTGGAGGAAAAAAAAGAAAACAAAGGACTCTGAGAGTTTCTCTCTCTTTTGTGGCAAGCTCAAGAAAGGCCACAAAAACTGCAACATTTCTGAAGCTGAATATCGATCCCGGATAAATTCCTAAAGCCCCAATTCTCTCTCCTCTGATGCGCACTGATTTTCCGGCGCTCATGCCGTGTTCCGCCGGTGCCGCTGCGTCACCCCCTTCTGTTCGCCGGCGTTGATGCTTCATTCTCTACCTGTTCCATTGTGCTCCACCAAAGGTGAGATTTTGGCCCTTCATTCTCTCCTCTGTTCTTTATACATTTTGGTTGTGTGAACTATTGCTACTTCTCCATTTTCTTGTCCACTTTTTGAATCTTCAAATTTCCCTTCAAAAGTTTTTTCAAGAATGGGTTGAAGTTGATGAAGTACCAAATTAGGAAGGATTTTGTAGGATTTATAAATTATAATGAGGAAAAATTGATAAGAGCGGTCCCAACTATGACCCTCCTTCCATAAAAGGTCCCAACTATGGAATATCCCATAGCAGGCCCAACTTTAAGGTCCATTTGACATGCGTGGTCCTTATAGGTTACTGACCTGCTGGAGCCGGTAAAAGTACTCACGTGAGGTAGGTAGTTGCTGCACACGACTATTTTTTTTTTTAAAAAAGAACCCCACGCCTTCCCCTCTTTCTTCCTCTTTCTTCCTCACCTGATTGACCACATAAACTATTACTTGTTTCTCCAAATTTTCGAAGTTGTCTGCCTTATTTAACTATGGCAGCGCATAACGCAGAGGGGTCTAGTTCCATCAATTTAAGGGCTACTGCAATAGATGTCATTTACAGATGCAACCATGACAATTATGTAATATTGAGAAGTGTAAAAATTTGGAGCAAACTACCTTGATAAATTGCAAGTCTTGCGAGTATTGTCCACAATATGACAGCCAACTACCTTCATTAGGGATTAGTGCGCACGGTTTTTTTTGTGCGGCTATCATAGCTTCTCGGAGAATTCCAGAAGCCCGTCTTGAACAAGTGTCTTTGGGAACGATTACAGGAATCTCACCCCCTCCTCGGATTGCGCTTTATGGAGTTCGATGTGGTTCATGTTTAGAAATGACGGAAGAACACCTGGCTATTGGAATTGCGGCAGCAGTATCCAGGAAAGTGGATGTGATATCCATGTCAGTGTGTCGCTCGCTACCTGCCAGTTTCTATATAGACTCTACTGATTTTCACATTGCAGACATAGCAATACTAAATGCTTTTCGAGAGGGTATCTTGACTGTGACAGCAGCAGGCAACATGGGTAATCAGTCTAGTCAACGGTTAAGAACAATTGCGAAGTCTGCACCATGGTGCCTCACAGTAGCATCATGTACTTCAAAGAGAAGATTTAGAACTACTGTTGAGTTTGGGTCATCGGGAGAGTATGACTACAAATCTATTGAGGTACTTTATTTACTTATTTTATAAAACTTGGTGATTGTATCATATGCTGACTATGTAACATCAATTTAATGAATTTTGTTAGGGGTTCTCGATTAGTACTACAGAGACGTGCGATTGGGCCATACTGAGGTAATCATAATTATTCAAAGTGGTTTTTTTCTTGCATTTCCATTTTCTTCTAATGTTGTCATTCGTAAGACCAATATCCCATGTGTTATTATAGCTGTTCAAACTTTTTTGCAGGAAACCAGGGGAGATTTGTGGCAGATCATCTGTCATGTATCCAACACGATCTGGTGTTGTGATCAAAGCGACATCAGATTTCACTTATGATTATGAACCAAGTGCTACGGCGATTGTTTATTTCACCAAAGAGCAAAGCACTAAAATATCAGAGTATCTCGATATTGCCCATAACGAAGAAGAGTATGTATAACATTTTAGCAAGTTATTTGTCTATATGCTTCAGTGTTAAATATTTTTTTTTTTTTTTTTCTTATCATTAACATTTTTTTCTCTTGCTCTAGGGACTTGTGTGTTAAGATAAATACTTCATTAAGGGTGGTGGTAGCTGATTCGCCTTCAGTATCCGATTTTTCTAGTCGAGGGCCCAGGGAAAAAAAACGCGTTCGCGGGAACGGTCGCGTTGTCGCGGGAACGGCTTGTAACGGGGGAATAGAACGTTTCGCGGCCAACGCGGCGTGAATTTTTTAAAAAGATTCACATTAATACGTTCTAACCTTATTTGCATTGTTTTAGTTATTAAGCATTATTACAACATAATATAACCAAATCTATCAGAATATCATGTTTCATCAACTATATAATTAAATCATCAAATATTTTTGGCCAATGTTTGAAAAGAACGGATGTAACGGGAATAAAAACGTTCTAACGCGGGCGAGTTCGCGTTACGAAACGGACAACGCGGCGAGAAGTATGTGATTTTTATTATGACGTTCCGTAACGGGATTTCGCGGAACGGCAAATCCAAAATCCGTTACAGAACGGCCGTTCTGTAACGGAACGGTAGTTTTTATAAAGATCTCATGAAGGTAATTTTGACAATTTGTTTATTTCTACAAGTCTATGTATGTAACTTTTGTAGAGTGAACTAGAAGAATTGCGATGAACAAAGAGAGAAAGAACTCCATGATATATGCCTTCATCGCCCTTTAGGGATCATAACCTGAGAAGTAATTCATTTATTGTAAGAGAGAGAATTACAAGATAGTGATAATTATTACAAGTGAAAAGGGAATAAAAGCTAAGACAAGTATTTGTAGCCTAAATATCTATTACAAGGAGACTGATTTTGATTAGCTGAGGTCAGCTGCAAGGTGGTTGGAGAAGCTTCAGGAGTTAGTTACAAGAGCTATAGGTGAATCATCAGTATTCAGGAGTGTTGATAGTTAAACCATCAAGAGTGTTGATAGTAGTAGTAGTAGTAGCAAGATGTTGCGGCCTCATTGAAGGGCTCTATAAGAAGCAATGATCACCATAAAAAACCACATAACAATTCTATCAGTGCAGATCTTGGGAATAGAAACCAAATTAAATTGGAAACCAGGGACATATAGGACCTCTTTCGAAGTAATTGTGTCTGTTACGTGAATTGTACCTATGCGTGTAACTTGCCTTTTAAAACCATCAGGATTGTTGATATTAGTAGATATCTTATCATATGGGAAGGGTAGTTTCTAGGGAGAGACACATTAATATCCTAAATTGTTTTTTCTTCTGAATTTAGGAAATTGAGTACTTCTGTAAAGATAATTTGTTTTTTTACAGCCTGACATCAGTGCTCCTGGGGAGGAGATCGCAGCAGCATGGCCCTTTGATGTTCCTTTAGGAAGCTCCGACTGCCCATATTTTGCTCCCTATAATGTCGAGTCTGGAACTTCATTTGCTGTTCCCCAAGTTGCTGCTGTTGCTGCCCTACTGCGTGTGGAAATGAAGTTTTCTGTTTCTGCTACTATTTCAGCTATTATAACTACAGGTAAGCTTCTAATCATTATAGAAACTTGTCTTTTATTAATTGAAAGTATTGCATTGACCATTTGGATACGTCTATATATATTTAAAAACTAAAAATCGCTTTTAATAGTTGAAAGTATTACATTGACCATTTGGCTATGTCTATATATATTTTAAAACTAGAAATCGACATGTGACAATTGGCTTGATCCTATTCGGTTACGATAAATAATTATTTAGAAATAGATACACATAAAATAATAACAACGGTAAGTATATAATGAAAATGAAGTTCAAGTGAAAATGACAAGAAAGCCATTTCCTAAAATTGGAAGAAGTACAAAGATATTAGAACTTGTTCATTCTTATATTTGTGAGTTAAATCGAAATATAACTACGAGAAAATAAGTTATCCATAAGTTTCATTGATGATAGTTCTAGATTTACCTATACTTATTTAATGAAATCAGAAGACCAAGATTTTGATATGTTTAAAGTTTATTAAGACCATTGTTGAAACACAAAAGGATAAGAAAATTAAACTTTTGCTTAGTGAGAGGAGGAGAATACTTCCCTACTGATCTTTATGAATCACATGGAAAGTTCATTTATACATAAATCTATTGAAAATTTGACTAGCACTGATAACTAAAGACTAGTGGGGGATTGTTGGAGTTAGTCTTTATTGTTGGTGTTTTGGAAGAAGTCCCACATTGGTCATTTAGTGTGGATGAGAGTAGTATATATAGTGTGGTCCGAATCCAATTCGGGGGAAACTATGAAGGTGCATTTAATATATGTTATATTTATATTAAAAAGCACTCAGCATGTGCATGATTAGTTTTTTCCTTTTTTTACCGTTTTGACAATAGTAGTGTTTGAGTTTGGATGGATATATTTAGTAACTGTCAATGGCAGTTATTATTTGTTAATATAAATACCAGCTTCTCCAGAATATTGGTTGTCTTCTAATCTTCTTCATCTCCCTAATTAAGTTCATAGGAGAAATATCATGGCCAAGCGCCGCCAAAGTTTCTTCAAAATTATGCTCAGGGAGCATATTCTTAGTGTCATCAGCCCCATGGCCCCCTTCAACCTCCATCAAAGCAGCACTATATCTCTTGTCTAGACAGTAGCCTCATCATTAGTTTCTTCCCCTTCACTCGATTTTCAGGCTATCTTCTTCTATTTGCAAATCGCCTTCAGTCTGTCCTGTTTCCCTTTCAATATCGAGCCATCATTGACTTCTTGCTAGGGTAACTTCTTTCGTATTTGGATCAATATTTCCTGCCCGACTGGACCTCTCCTCATGAACTCGTGTCGGTGCTGCTGTTAGGCAGAGCTGCTCTGAATTAAAGAGAATCTGTTCTGTTATCTGTGCAGGAGGGCAATTTGGGTTTAATTCCACGCCTCCTCTCTTATCTTTGCTTTCCCCATGTCAGGAAAATCTGTTTCATAACAAAAATGAAGTCTTTTTTGCGCGAACAGATTAGAGCCTCCTCTTCCTCTGTGCCCTACCTCTGGGAGAAGCACATAGAAACAGTCCCTATTTCTTACAGGCCTTTTTCTTCATCATTGTAATGAATTGGACAAGCACAAACTCACACAAGTAAAAATGGAGAACTTAGAAGCAAATAATAGAAACAGAGATGTAGAGAAGAAAAAGAGTGATAGATTTGATAGAATGCCGTAGGCCGTAGGTACAAAAGGGATCTCTCCTAAGTATAAAGTGTATCACAATTTTCTCGATACGTGCTTATGCTCGTGTCATGGTACCTCCCATCTCATGTTCTTTCTACCAGAATTTTGTTTGTCTCTAATAATCCCTGATTCTGCTGTCTTCATACCCTTTGCATCTCTATACCCACGTCTAGCATATGTAAGCATGGTGGGGAGCCTTGTTGGTTCTGTTGCAAACTTGCAGTCATCAGCACAATCTCTTTCTGTATGTCCCAGCAAACTGCACACAAAATAGAACATGGGTAACCTCTTATACTTGAGATCAACACGGGATATTGTTCCCCTTTTGTCCTTGATATGCTGAAAACAGCGTAATGGTTTTTGACACATCTAGAAAGACCCTTGCCCTTCAAGATTTATCCCATCAAGTAGTGTCCTCCTCAACCTCCAAACTTCGCCAATCTTCCCAGCAATCACCCAGACAACATCATAGAAACAGTCCCCATTTTTTTTATGCATACTGGCCCTTTTCTTCATCATTGTAATGAATTGGACAAGCACAAACTCACACAAGTAACAATGGAGAGCTTAGAAGCAAATAATAGAAACAATGATGTAGAGAAGAAGAAGAGTGATAGATTGATATAATGCAGTAGGTACAAAAGGTTTCAAGGCGCTTTCGAGAGGCCAAGATCTCTCCTAAGTGCAAAGTGTATCACAATTTTCTCGATACGTACTTCTCTCGTCTTCTCTATCTATAGCCAATCATGCTCAGTACTTATGCTTGTGTCATAGTACCTGCCATCTCATGTTCTTCTACCAGAATTCTGTTTATCTCTAATAAGCCCTGATTATGCTGTCTTCATACCCTTTGCATCTCTATTCCCACGTCTAGCATATGTAAGCATGGTGGGGAGCCATGTTGGGTCTGTTGCAAACTTGCAATCATCAGCACAATCTCTCTGTATCCCAGCAAATTGCACACAAAATAGAACATGGATAACCTCTCATACTTGAGATCAACACGGGATATTGTTCCCCTTTTGTCCTTGATGCGCGGAAAACAGCGTAATGGTTTTGACACATCTAGAAAGACCCTTGACCTTCAAGATTTATCCCATCAAGTGTCCTCCTCAACCCCCAAACTTCCCCAATCTTCCCTGCAATCACCCAGACATCATCATAGAAACAATCCCCATTTTTTTTATGCATACTGGCCCTTTTCTTCATCAATGTAATAAATTGGACAAGCACAAACTCACACAAGTAACAATGGAGAACTTAGAAGCAAATAATTGAAACAAAGATGTAGAGAAGAAGAGTGATAGATTGATAGAGTGCACTAGGTACAAATTGTTTCAAGGCTTTCGAGAGGCCAAGATCTCTCCTAAGTGTAAAGTGTATCACAATTTTCTCGATACGTACTTCTCTCTCGCCTTCTCTATCTATAGCCAATCATGCTTAGTACTTATGCTTGTGTCATAGTACCTGCCATCTCATGTTCTTTCTACCAGAAATTATGTTTATCTCTAATAATCCCCGATTATGCTGTCTTCATACCCTTTGCATCTCTATTCCCACATCTAGCATATGTAAGCATGGTGCGGAGCCTTGTTCGGTCTGTTGCAAACTTGCAATCTTTCTGGTCCCAGCGAACTGCACACAAAATAGAACATGGGTAACCTCTCATACTAGATCAACACGGGATATTGTTCCCCTTTTGTCCTTGATATGCTGAAAACAGCATTATGGTTTTGACACATCTAGAAAAACCCTTGCCCTTCAAGATTTATCCCATCATGTATTGTCCTCCTCAACCTCCAAACTTCCCCAATCTTCCTAGACATCATCATATGATCTACAATTAAAAGGGAGATTATTTAACCTCAGCCAAAAGGGACAAAACGTCATATTGACTCTCTATCTGGTAGTTCAGAGCGCCCTCAATCTCTTTAAGTATCAGCAATTGATTATTAAAATTCCATGGTGCACCATTAGTCACCTTCATGTTATCTCTCCAATGAAATAAGTGGATCACTAAAAATTGTTTTGGATGTGCTGAAAGACCACCTTTTGTAGCGTCCCCATTTGCTTGAAAGGTCATTGAAGAGCCTGGAAATCTCAGGCACGCATGGTCAATAGTTTACCAACTAACGAGAAGGGTAAAACTTTCTGTTCATCATTATTAATATCTCCTAACTCTGCTATGTCTTCCTCTTACTCATTAATGCGAAGTTGAGAACTCTGATCAATGAATTCTCCAGCCTTGATTCAGATTACCCTTGCCGAGGGGAGTGCAACATGATCTAGCAAGAGCAAAACTTAAACTTGTCACTCTAGGAACTTTAGAGGTTAAGAGAGAGACTATACAATAGGGTATTTAGAAACTTCTTAAAGGATTAAGAAACTTATTGAGGTATTAAGAAGAGTATTTCATAATAATAGGTCATTAGGATTTCGGTATAACATTAGGGAAGTCCTAAACAACGACAACTAGGGTAACATAAAAAGTACCGTTATATTCACTAGATACCGTTGACAAATTTTTTATTCACCAGATACCCCAACTTTAATCCGAATTCACCATATACCCCTGACTTTCTAAAAAATACATCAGAATGCATTTAATGACTAACGACGGTTAACACCGTTAGTCATCAACCCTAAAAAATCCTAATTAACTCTAATTAACCCTAAATAAACTCAATTAACCCTAAGTAACCCTAACTATCTCTCTCCCTAAAGTGGTGCAGGCCACCCATGGGAACCCTAATTAAGACCAACCTAATGGACATTAAGATTGACTTAACCAAAATACCTGAGTTTGTGTACAAGACCAAACCAGAGCCCACTATCTTAATAGGTCCTTCTTGTGTCGAGTTAAGGGTTTAGTTGAACCCAATTTCTTCACTTGTAGTCTAGGGCTTTGCTTGGCATTGGGCTTCGTTGCATTCCTGGTCTTGGATTGAACCTAATGGATCTTTCCTTAGCTGTAGTTGGGAAAATTAGAAATTGGTTGCTGTTTCTATTTTTTTTTTCGTTGATACCGGCAAGACCCAACCAGATGATGTATGTTGGTTGGTAGTGAGAGGATTCTTAGTACCTGCATGTGAGCCTTCTCCCGAAAATGCTCTTTCATCGCTCTGAACTCATCAAATGCTAGTGGCCTAGTCTGCCTGCCTGCTTAGCTTATCTTTTCTATTTCTCATTTGTAAAGCTTATTTGGGGTTTTTAGGGTTAATTGGGTTTACTTAGGGTTAATTAGGGTTAATGACTAATGGAGTTAACCGTCGTTAGTCATTAAGGACATTTTAATGTATTTTTTAGAAAGTGAGGGGTATATGGTGAATTCGGGAAAAAAATTGGGGTATTTGGTGAATAAAAAAATTTGTCTAGTCGTCTTCTCCTATTCTAATTCCGGCCAAGGTTTTAAAAAAAAATTTAATTGAAATTTGTGTATTTGAGAAGGGGGGCAAAGTGAGGAGGCGGCCGGGTGGGGAGGGGGAGGATTTCGGGCTGGGAAATCGATGGGGGATACGGGGAGGGGGGATGCGAGGGTGGTGGTGGTGGGGGGGTGTGGGGAAGGGGGCAGGTGGGAAGGGGTGTTGGGGGCCAAGGGTGGGGTGGTGGGGGGTGCTCTATTGTGGGGTTTGGGGTTGGGGGGGCTAGGGTGGGTTAGGGAGAGAGGAGGGGTTAGGGTTACTTAAGGTTTTAGGGTTAATTGGATTTACTTAGGGTTAATAACTAAAGAAGTTCACCATTGTTAGTCATTAAGGGCATCCTGATGTATTTTTAGAAAATCAGGGGTATATGGTGAATTCGGAAAAAAGTTGGGGTATCCGGTAGATAAAAAAAATTGTTAAGGGTAATTGGTGAAAAAATCGTGTATTTAGTTGTATTTTCTTTAATTCAAGTTAACAGTACATATATCCTTCAGCAATTAACGTTCATATGTTCCCCTCGAGTGGAGGGTCTCCTAATGTTTTTTTTTCCTTACCTTTATAAAAAAAAAATTAACGTTCATATGTGTTTATTCTTTCTTTCCAATTACGTTATAATTACATAACATTGTCTCTTTCCACCCATATTACTAATTGTGTTTTTTTATTATATTTTAGCAAAGAAGATGCATGGAAAGGAGATGATTGCCAGGGAGTATGCTTATGGGGCCGGGTTGATTGATGCAAAGAGGGCAAGACAACCTGGTTTGGTGTATGAGGAAGATGGTTCAAATTACGTGCTGTATTTTGAGGGAGTTCTTTCTCACATTAGCTTGAACCTTCCTTATTTTTCCATTGCGCTTCCAGTTGGTAGAGAACCATGGCATTGTGAATTCAAGAGGAAGTTTAAAGAGTGTAGAGACGGGCAAATATACTTATAGATTAAGTGTCGAGCTTCATATGACGTCATTTGATATGCCCCTCTCAGCTATTCAGATTTCTCCACAACCAGCAACACTGGTTTTTGACGACTTTGGTAGTGAGCAGGAGTTTATTTTGTCTCTGCACCTACCTCATACGAGAGCACCTAGAGAATCTTTTGGATTAATATCGGCTTCTCTGAAAATGATTTGTGAAGACAACGATTATTTGTTGGTTGATTCTCCTGTCATTTTGTCTTCGGGGGATATTCCACCTCCGCACATCATTGATCCATTATATAGGACTTGATGTTATTTGATAGGAATTTTTTAGTAGTTTTTGCCTTCTTTCTGGTAAAGTACTAATATGACTAAATAGAAATAGATTTTGATTTGAAATGTTAGCTATGATATCTCTATTATTAACATTTGAAAGAGGTAGGTATTAATTGTATAAATGACTTTTATTTAATGAAAATTTCCAATGTCCTAGTTCAAAAGAATCCTTTGAAAAAAAGATATCTATTAAATAAGAGGTTATCAACATATTTGTATAGGAATTATCAATTGAAAATCTGACTTCACTAAGTCAACATAATCTTCAAGAAATAGACGGTGACTACAAATTATTCATGTGGATATGGGAACGAGCCAACAATTAAATATTAAGAGCTAATATAGCTGTACATTCTTATTATAGGTTGCATAATGTATGTTAGATTAATAGATGTGGAAGATCATCTAATGTGGACTACAATGTTAGAACTAGATATGTATGCATAGTGAGTATCTATAGATGAGGAAGATCATCTAATGTGGATTGCATAGTGAGTAACATCGGGTTGAAATAGGTCATGACATAATCATAATGAGGCGGTGTTGCTAATGATGAGAATAAGATGACACTACAACAAAGCTTAGCTATTGAAGATTAACTTACAATAACAACATTAACCCTGCCTTTCCAACCGTAAAACTCTTACTTCCTCTATAATAATAATGCTCACAAGCTAACCCACCTCATCACATCCCTTCGTCCTTAGGTCCTTATCCCTTGAATGAAAACCATTATATTACCCTATGCTTTGCACCAAGCATCTAAGCCGATGTAAGACATAGACATAGACATAGACATAGCTATATTACCAATATATTGTAAATATTATCGAAATAGAACAGTCCAAGTGAGATTTGCTTATGTGCTTTGTGCTTTATCTATAGAGCTAGTAGGCTAGAGAGATGCACATGATCAATGTGCAATTGTAGGTTACATAAATGTAACTATTCATTAATTAGATAAATGCTGGAGTTAAAAGGTCAATTTATGACCTATAACCATATTTTATTCTCATAAGTCCTTTTCATTACTATTTTATGTCTACTCTCAAGGCCTCTAATAGGTTGGGCCACTCACCTAAAATTCTTAAGTTCTCAAGTCTCAACTAATAATATCATCGTGCTAAAACCATTTTATGTCATCTCTATATACTAATTCTTAAATGCCAAAAAGAATAACGTATCACCACAACCTTACAAGTCTTAAAGTTAGTCTTCCCCTATCTAATTGCTTTAAGGGCAGGTTGAGAACTTCTTAAAGTTAACGATGTGATTAAGATGATAGACAATAAGATAGAATGAGATTAGAGGAGGTGGTTCCTGATGAAATTTGTCAAGCTACTCTTAGTATTTTTATCCCGTCTACTCCTAGGGAATATTCTATGGTTTGGGGTCACACTCCTGATGGGAATTATTCAGTCAAGTTTGGGGCTTTATTGGTGCAAGGTTTGGATTTAGACCTTTTGCGTTCGGAAACTTAAGATCCCTCCTAAAATTAAAAAATTATGTGGAGAATTTGCCAAGATGGTTTTGCGACGAAAGTTAGGCTAACAGTCAAGTGTTTCTTTCTCAATAATGTTGTTTTTGTAATTTTCATTCAGATGATGCTAATCATTTGTTGTTTAATTGTTCTTTTACTAGAGATGTTTTTTCTAATCTTAATGAGAGTTAGGGTGGGCTTGTCTTCCTCAATGTTGTTGATAACCTAGATAGTGTGAAGGATATTTGCTCGTTTGAGGACCTTGTGAAGTATTGTATTGTGTGGTGGTTCATTTGGTTCCAGCGTAATCAAGTCATTTTTCAAGAAGTCAGTTCCTCTGTGAGGACGACTGTTGTTTTAATTGTTAAGTTTACCCAAGATTGGGTGTGCTTGAAGTCTGGCGAGTTTGAGGTTGATGTTCGGTTTAGCCCCCCCCTCTAATTTGTGGTTCAAACTCTATTTCGATGGGTCTAAGTTGTCTAATGGGAAGGCTTCTTTTGGTTTCACGATTCGTAATCATATGGGAGAGTTGTGTCTTGCGGGTGCAATGACTCTTTCCTCAGTTTGTTCGATTCTTAAGGCTGAAGCGTGGGGTCTATGTGAAGGTATCCGGGTAGCAAGGTTTCTTGGTATTCGTTTTCTTGTTGTTGAAGGTGACAACTTGGTTGTCATTAATTTTATCCGGCGTTGTTGGAAGGTTCCTTAGGAAATCAAATATTTGATTATGGATGATGTGGAGGAGCTTTAGAAGTTTCAAGCGGTTTCTATCAATCATTACTATTGGGAAGTTAATCAAGCAGCTGATTTTATTGCGCATCATGGTCATGAGGCTTATTCGTTTTTGTATTAGTTTTCTTCTTCTAGCATTGTGTTTTCTTCCATCATCTGAAAGGATGCTATAGGCTGGTCCTATTCTAGGGACTAGTCCTAGTTGTTTTCTCCTTACCAAAAAAAAGAAAAAAGTTATATACACATACATCTGTATTTAGTAATTTTTATCACTAACCTGGATTAAAATAATATGTGACCCACAATACACGATGACGTAATGTTGACGCACATTGTATATAAGTTTTTATTTATAGTAAACTGGTTTTTTTGCTCATACCAATAAGATTACAATAATGCTTTAGTAAACATAAGGAAGGGAGTATATTTTAATACCCTGGAATGAGTGTAGTGATTATAAAAACCTAATACGAGTCATGAATAAACCCATCTAAACTGTACCGATTTGGTTCAACCTGACAAATACAGGACCTGATCTTTTGAACTTGTGGTCAACTTGAAATCGATTACGACGTGATAATATAAGATCTGAACTCGATTTGTACCAAACTGAAGTCAACCTGAAATCGATAAAACTTGATCATTTAAGACCCGAATGTGATTTGTATCTCAGCAAAAATCAATCGGAAATAATTTTTGACCCGACAAATAAACTGACTCGACCCAACACATTTTCATGACCCATTGTTGACCCAACCTAATACAACTCATGGCCAATTTGAGTTAACATGCTTTGACCCAATTTATTTTGATTTGACTTTTCTTCGACCCTACATGTTTTTAATCTAACCTTTTTATGTTCAACTTGAATTAGAATTCATGCATTGATTTGGTATCTTGAATATCTTGTAATTAATTAAGGTTATCAATAACTAACTTCAATTATTGTCTTTCATTTTAATCAACCTCTTGATTTGTTTGTTTGTATTTGCATTAACCAATTTTATAAATTTTTTAACTAAGTAAAACTCTTATATTTACATAAATCACTCTCTTGTGTTTATATGTTTATATCTACATCAATCAATTTCTTTAATTTTTTTTTATGATAATTCAATCTCAAATGTTAATAGGTTTATTGATTATTGATATTCATAACACTCTCTTTAATATCAATTTGATAATGTAAATTTTTGATTTATTTGCTTCATTTCGTACCAATTTGTTGAAAGACTGTTTTTTTAATATCAATTAGGTAAATTAGCCTTTTTTTTCTGGGTAAATAAGAGGGGCAAGGCCCAAAAACTTACTCTATTTTTTTGGGTAAATATAGGTGTGGCTAGCCACACGCAAGACGAGGTTACTCGTATGAATAAATGAGGTTACTTGTATGAATAAATGGAGTTACTATTGTGAATAGTTGGGGTTACTCGTTGTAGGCGTGTTTTTATTTCGCCTACGCGGTGTGAGCGCGTATTAGATT
The DNA here is from genome assembly GCA_947646795.1 of Beta lomatogona. Taxonomy (NCBI): domain Eukaryota; kingdom Viridiplantae; phylum Streptophyta; class Magnoliopsida; order Caryophyllales; family Amaranthaceae; genus Beta; species Beta lomatogona. Next base: position 590,967 of record CANSNZ010001161.1, read on the forward strand.
TGACTACCCCATTGTTAAGGTTTATTAAAAATTGTTTTGTATTGAAAGAAGTCGCCAACAATTTTTTTTAGGAAGAATCGTAAACCTAATTGGATATAGGAAAATCATAGGAACAAATTATTCAATGTAGATTTCCCCGTCATGACTCCTTATATGGTAAAAAGGAACCAGAGATTGAGTTCGGGGGTGAGGGTACGAATATAGTCATAATGAACCATATTCGCCCAAAGTTGGCCTCTACTAAATATCAATTCATTGCAGAATTTATGCCAAAGAATAATCAAATAATGTTTTAAACACCCTAAAAAATATTTAGTCTAGGTAGGTTCAAGAAACACATAAAAGACTAATTTTTAGTGACAAGTTATTATGCAATCAATATTACAGGGAACCTAACAGGTTGTCCAAATTAATCTGATTAATGTTAGAACATTTATTTAGGTCTTTGATTAGCAAAAACAACATGTGGGGTGATAAAAGCATTAAAGCAGGACAATCATATAATATGAACAGAATGATCAGGCAAGCATATACTATACAAAGGCATGAATAAATATAATATAAAATAAAGTATAGAAAAGAGGTTAGAATATACAGTAGAACGATTTTACATTAAAGATCGACATCAGGAAAGAAAACTGTTAGTAACTTCAATATGAAAATAATTTGTTTAAGGACCCTCAGGATTATACCATGGCTCGGGTCTGAGAGATTGACAACCTTCGGGACGAGCAATCGTGAAGCTTGAAAATCTGAATGTATGAAAGTATGTAGTTTGAATGTATTTGTGTTTGAAAGTATGAGTTTTTGTTGGGAAGTTTTGTAGTTCGTAGAGGGATTCGTAAAGTATTCGTCGAGTGTTATGTGAAAAATCCGTTCTTTTTCTTTTTAAAATCTGTTCGAAAATCAGGCCTATTTATAGGGAAAACGACATTGCGCCTCATGCCCTGGCTGCGCCAGGCGCAGCTGACGTGGCAAGCGTATGACGTGACATGACCAGTAAAAAATGTACACGTGGTACGCGCTTTTGAAAAAAAAAAAGAAAGAAATTTCGCGTCTCAAGCAGAGAACTGCGCTTGACGCAGGACTCTGAATGAGTCAGAAATCCACGTGTCAAGTGCAGATTAGTGCACCTAACACAGGTGGACAGAGCTGCGCTTGACGCACAGACGTCCGCCAGGCACAAGGCCCTGCGCCAGACGCAGGTTGGTGCGCTAGGCGAACCAGCCTGGCTCCTGTCATGCCTTTGCCATCTTTATTTAAAACGCGTTTTAAAAGATTTCTTTCATCATTTAACTACGGATAACTGATTTTACGGGATAAAATCTGATTTTGACTTAAAAAATAAATCTTTTGAAAATATTTATTTATTAAAATAAATCAATTAATTATCAATTAATTGGGCTTTTCAAAGAATTGGGCTCAAATACAATTAATTATCATGAATAATTAACTCATTTGCTAAATGACGCCTAATATTTCTTACTAACGCTCTAAATACGGTATTTTTATACTGTATATTTATACCCCCATTTCTTTTCTCTCTTCTTGTCTTCTCCTTCCCCTTTCCCTACCACCACCACCATTGGAGCCGCCACCCCCAACACCGCCGCCACCACCACCAACACTAACACCGCCACCTCAACTCTACAAACTTCAGACGTTTATTACTGCTACAATTCGGAACCCTGCACATTTCAAGTCAGAGAACAAAAAAAAATTTCAAGGAACCCATAATTCCCACCGAGTTATCTCATTACAACAGGAGCACGACAAAGTGCGCAATTCTTATGAGACCTCAACCAAGTATCAATACAGACAACATGAAAAGCATGACTACACTTAGGCAATAATCTCAAATCACCCCCTTTCTCAAACTCAGTCAAACAAACAGAAAAAGATATGCCAAATTACCAACTGATGAAGGCCAACTGTTGTGATATGCCAAATTGGGTGGTCCACACTAACTGAATCTTCATCTTTTATCGGAGAATCTTTTGGAATCTCCGGCGAAACAACTCGCCATCTGCCGGTTAAACAACTACAACTTGCAGTACCGTCGTACAGATTATTATACAGACTGAATTTTGTTTAACCACCGGTGGTGGACGTCTCCTTTTTTTGAATTTTTTTTATAAAAAATATTCACCGGTGGTGGGGTGTCCATGGTGGACGCCTCCTTTTTTTATTTTATTTTTTAAAATCGAAGAACAGAGGAGAGAAGAAGGTTGAAGAAGTGTGGCGTTTGATGCTGGTGGTGGCGGTACGGCGATATGGCAACGACTCCAGTAGTAGAGTGGTGGTGGTGGCGGTGTTGGTGTTGGTGGTGGGGGCTCTAATGGTGGTGATGGTAGGGAAAGGGAAAGGGGAAGGGAAGAAGACAGAAAATAAATGGAGGTATAAAGATACAGTATAAAAATATTGTGTTTAGGGCGTTAGTAAGGAATATTATGGCGTTAAATAGCAAGTCCCATAATTAATTGGGCTTTAAAATAGGACTTTAACACTTTTCGAAATGGTTTTGAATAGCTTTTCAAACTGCTCTGCCCTTGGATCGGACCAATTAAGACCACGATATGTTTCATCATCGGATCCTTAAATGGGGAGACACGATTATATGTCTACACTCGTATGATTAAATAGCATCCTTGTATGATTAAGTAAGGTTACTCTTATGAACAAATGAGGTTACTCGTACGAATAAATAAGGTTACTCGTATAGATAAATGAGGGTTGTTTTTGTGAACAATTGGAGTTACTCATATGAATAGATAAGGTTACTCGTATTGATAAATGGGGGTTACTTTTGTAAATAATTGAGGTTACTGGTATGAATAAATGAGGTTATTCATAATATTAAATTAGGTTACTCATATGATTAAATTAATTAAATAAAGTTACTCCAAAAACTAAACGAGGTTACTATAAAAAAAAGGAATGGGGTTACTCATATAATATTTTAAGATTACGCGTAAAAAATAGACGGGATTACTCTTATTAACAAAATGAGTTTACTCATATGATTAAATGGGGTTACTTTATGAACAAAAGGGGTTACTCCTTATGAATGACTGATGTTATTCGTATTAATAAATGGGGGTTACTTTTGTGATCAATTTGGGTTACTAATATGAATAAATGAGGTTACTTTTGGGAACAATTGGGGTTACTCGTATGATTAATTAAGGTTACCCATATGAATAAATGAGGTTACTTTTGGGAACAATTGAGGTTACTTGTATGATTAATTAAGGTTACATTATGAACGAATGAGGTTACTCATGAATAAATGAGGTTACTTTTGAAAACAATTGAGGTTACTCGTATGTTAAATAGTGGCATTGTATTAGTTACTCGTATGAATAAACGGGGTTACTTTGGTGAATAGTTGGGGTTACTCGTATGATTAAATAACGTCATTGTATGATAGAATGTGGTTACTCTTATAAATAAATGAGGTTACTCTTGTGAATAATTGGGGTTACTCGTATGATTAAATGAGGTTACTTGTATAAAATATAAATAAATGAAGTTACTAATATGAATAAATGGGGTCACTCATAATGTGAACAAGGTCACTCATAAGATTCAACGAGATTTTTCATAGATCAACAATACTTGCATGACTAAACGACAAAATGAGAAACTAATCAATTTACCCTTACTAATAATGGATACTCGTCTGATAAAATGCGGTTACTTTTGTGAACAATTGAGATTACTCGTATGATCAAAATGAGGTTACTTCTAGAAATAAATGAGGTTACTATTGCGAATTAATGGGTTATTTGTAAGATTAAACGAGGCTACTCATAGATTAAACGATATTACTTGTATGACTAATCGATAAAATGAGAAACTAAATAATTTACTATTACAAATTAAAGGGGTTATTTAATTGAATAAATACGGTTACTTTTGTGAACAATTGAGATTACTCCCTTTTCAATCTCCTAATTACAATTACCCCTTTAATTTTACCCAAATTCTCCACCTTTTTCCTTTCTTCCATAAACACTTCACGCTCCCACACTTCACTTCTTTCCTCCTAAACTTACCCAAGCTCTTCTTTCTCTTCTACTAAAATTAACGCAAGTTCAAGACACAATTCACTCAAAAAGCAACGCTATCTCGAAATTCAACAGTAATGAACCTAAAAAAATTTCTTTCAATAAAGAAACCTACAGACTTCCCTTCAAAAATAAGAGAAACCATCATAGTGAAAAATCAAAAAAATTTCACCAAAAAAAAAAATCAAAACCAAGAATTCAATTTCGCATTACACACCTCTTACAATTACCACAACATTTTGCCGTCAAAATCAAGCAACTTCAATTCCTCAAGATACACTTCACTCATCAGCGAAAAAATCTCGTGAAATCATGAAATTCAATACTAGAAATTAGCAACCAACTTTTTCCCAGCGAATTTTGGAGAATATTTACTGAATCACGTGAAAAATTAAGGAGTTTAATAAATCAAAACCACGAGAGAGAAGAGAGAGAAGAAAACCATGAGAAACAAAGAGGAAGAAGAGAGCCCAATCTAGAGAAGTGTAGAAATGGTGATTAAAACCTGTGTGAGCTTTATATACAGGCCGGCCACAAGTATATTTATAGGTGTGGCCAGCCACATAAGAATTTGTGGAAGCAAAAAGACAAACTAAAAACACACCTAAAGACAACAGAATAAAAAACAAAAAAAAAAAAAAAAAAAAAAAAAAAACAAACTAAGCTACAGGTGCAGCACTGGTCCTCAAGCTTGATTCCTAGCACTCTAGCAATAACCATCCTAGGCCAAGCAACTCCAATGTCCTCGCATAAAAAGTAAATTGGCCATTTAAAATATATTTAACTTATAAAGAATATAGCTCAGAAAGAAACAGTGTACAACTTTACTTCGCATATACCCTAACCCCACCCCCCAACAAAGTGCCCTTGAAATGCAACAATTTTTTTGCCTTTATTAATAGTAAATTAGTAATGCCACTATGGCAACACTGAATGTTTTCTAATTGTATATACTGGGATTTCTCACAAAGCGCTAGGTTTAAACTAAAATCCATAAAACTCACTAAATCATTTATCAATAACATATTAAGATACCCCTCGAACATAAATAAAAATAAAACATTTGAAGTAACACAACAAAAAAAACAAAAAAAAAAAAAAAAAAAAAAACCAAAAAAGTAGTTCTTAACGACACATCGTTACAAATCAAAACACAGACATGCCACTCTAACAGCATAGATTGATTCATATTGTCAGCTAGATTACGAGTGAAATCTCCTAGCTGCTATGGATTCTGGAGTGTCATATATTTGCACTGGACTAACTTGTTTCACATCATCCACACCTGAAAAATAAAAAATATCATATAGCATTACACTGAAACCCCATAAACTAGATAGCAAAATATGTCTTGTCTCAAAAAATAGAGTCAAGAGTATTACCTGACAACTTCTTCACTTGCTCAACTGTAAGATTTGCAAAGAAGAAATATGTGAAGTATGAAGTAATCTGGGATCCAGAACTGCCAAAGATAAACCCAGCAAACATCATATAACCTAACAAGCTCATAGACAAAAGAAAGAAAAAATATGAAATAGAAGATTATTTGGGTATACTATATAAAATCAATAGGTAAAGCGTACACTGGGAGCACAATGGTGTCATCTTCTCGCACAATTGTGTCCCAGTACAAACCTCACCGATATACAAACTTGTAGGAACTCGTCTTAGAAGTCAAATGGACAAAATCTAATGCTCCTAATCATCTCAAAACCATCAAAGACACCAAGTTCTATGTACTTCGTGCTATATGATATTTAAAAACCTTAACCGTATTTGAAAATAACATTTCACAATTTGCATGTGGATTCCTACGATTTGCAACTCCTGTGTTTATGGGGTTTGTAATAAATTGACAGAGCATTGGTAATACCATCCAGCTTTTTCCATCAAACTTGAGTAATATGACTTCAGAGCCTCGTCAGACGAGTCATGTTCTCTGCAAATCCTGAATCCCACACGGACAGAGTACTGTAGTTTTACAAACAAACAAAAAAAATTGAGTTTGTAATTCACCACAAAAGCACAAGTGGATAACTACTGCAATTGCATATATAAACTTGAAGGCAAACTGAATAACAAATTTTCAAAGAAACAAAATGGGGGTACCCCAAAGTACCCCCTAGATCCACCAGGACGGCCACTGAGCACAAGAAGGGTGGACATTTCAAAGAGATAAAGAAGAACAAGGAGTTGATGTATGAGACATGATACCCTATTCCAATTTTCAAGATTTTCTGCATTTGTTCCTGTACAGATGTAAATTAACACAATAAAGTAAAGATACGATTAGCTGCACAAGGGTAAGAGTCTGTTTAGTTCGTTGCAATTACAATGAGCTTGATGTATCTGACCTGAATTTTTCGAAAAAAGATTCTTAGTTTCCAAATTCCGTGAGAGATTTGATTTGAGTTCGTGGGAAATTTTCATAAGTTTTCTGAAAATAAGGTAACTTAAGGCGAACTAAACAGACCCTAATACAAACATGACAAAACAATAGTGCAAGAAAGAGGAGTAGAATCCTTTGTCCCATCTCCCATCCCAGTACCTCCTCTTTTTGGCACATCACCAATAATTTTGTGTCAAGAGGAGGTGTCTGGACAAGAGTCGGAAACGAGGATATGTAAGACTTGCCGTTTTGGGATTTGCAGATGTCCTCATCCGCACTAACCTTCATCTTCTTGGCAGCTGAACCAAAATCAATCCAATAAAAAGAAATAAGTCTGGCAATCCATGGAAATATATTGAGCAACTGAGCATTGCAACCAACTAAGAATATTGATTTTCAACTTCCAACAAGACATTCATGATCTTCTATTCAAAAACAAAAAAGAGAAAACCAAATTGTATGACATAGGGTGTAAGTAAATTCCAAATAGTATACATACGATTAGTGTCTTTATCGTCAATGTTACAACCGGAAGCCATTGTTGATGTCATCCAAAAAAACCTAATTGAAACAAATCGAAGAAAGATTATTATTAGCACATAATTAAAAAAAACCAAACTGAGTATAAACCTAAGAGTTGCGAAGATTCGTCGCATAAGAAGAATAGAATTAATATGTTCACAACAGTCTCTTGACAAAATATTTCGAAAGCTCAATCTCTTCTAGGATTCTCATATGGAGGGGTGGGAATGAAAAACATATAGACAAATAAATGATGGAATTGGCTAAAATCAGTAAATCCAAATTAACATATCATCAATTCAATTACAGTAATAGAATGATTAGGGTTTCAATATTACCAGCAAAATCAGTGTCGACGAGTCGTCGAAGATGATGCCGAAATCTCAATCTCAATCTCGATCTCAATCTCAAAAGGGGAAGGTTGAAGATGATGTCGAAATCTCAAAGGCCAAGGTTTCAGAGAACAATGAGAAAGAACCGTAGCGTTGGAAAGAGAAAGTTTAGGGATCTTTTTCTCTTCTTATCTTAGGACTTGGGAGTATAAAACAAAGAGGATTCAACGTTTGCTTCTAAAAGACGTTCACACCGGCTCAACTTCTCTCCACCTATCAGTAAGTGGATTGGAATATGTTGGACTTTGTCAAATCTAGATTAGTGGGGTCAAAATAGGTTATCGAACATATTTTGGGTTGACCCATGTGAACCAAATCAAATCCGCACCTGGTCAAGTTTGCTAGTTAGTGCCCTGGGTCGGGATCGGTCGGGTTTTGTTAAATGCAGGTGGTCATATTTGAATCATCGAATTCTTGGGTCTTGCACGAGTTTGGGTCGCCCCATTTATAAGTCGATCCATTTTCGGGTTTGATCACCCGTGGACATTTGTTAGTCGGGTTTACGCAAGTCGTATTTTTGGGTTTCATGTACACTTGGATCGAGTCAAGTTTGCTCGGCTTGAATCGCTTATGACCTTCATTCGATCATTGTGAAGCATCGGGTCAATTCGCTATTGAACGTCGATTCGGCTTCGGTTAAACTCGGGATTTGATCATTTTTTATCTTGTTGACTTCTTTATCAACTAATTATCACTTATCAAATAATTTCAAGATCGAGTTATTATACATTGACTACTATAGATGATGATGAAAAACTAATAAAAACACTATATTATTTACCGTGATCACCCAATTTATAAATCTAGGGACATTTTTCTCTTCTTATTCTTCTTATCTTAGGAGTATAAAAAGAGGATTCAAGGTTTGCTTCTAAAAGACTTTCACACCGGCTCAACTTCTATATATAAACGGATTGGAATTCCCCTAAAAAAAAAATAAACGGATTGGAATAAGTTAGACTTTACCAAATCTAGATCAAGTCCAAAGTTTTTTAGACTCGAGAAATTGTGTTCAGATTTGACTAAATTTTTTTGACTCCAGTCCAGTCCAAAAGTTTTTTCTTGAGTCTGAATCTAGTCCAGTTTGATTATTATATAATATTATTTTTCTCGATTTAGGTTCAAGATATTTTCTCATGATTGGATCATTGGAATTTAAAAAAGTTGAAAAGTAACTTACATATATCTTTAAAGTCGTATCCTAAAACCATTAAAAATAGAGGAGTTTCTTACTATAGCTTAGGAACAGTAAGAGACTACTTTTGCCTCTCACACTTCGAAACCTCTCGCCCTTACTTTGCATCGTGTCTCTTTTGGTTGCTTGGCCACTGCTTTCTCTTTCCTCCCTGGTTTCCTGTGAACCCTCCATCTTCGTCTTCATCCTCCTCATTCCTCCTGCAACACCCCGACAATTCTCTCTTTTCTAAAATACCTTTTAAATATAAAAGATAGAGAATTATCAAAGTATTATCGCCCGTGTGAAAACGTATCGGCTTATTCAGAATTTTGCAGCGGAAAACATAATAATAATAACTTTATAACTAAAACTTAGTCAACCACAAAGTCAACTCCAAAAGTCAAACCAACAAAGTCAAAGTCAACGTAGAACCAAACCAACTATAATAAGTATAAACTCAAATGTGTTATAAATAAACTACGCAAGCTCTCCAATTCCGGAACCCAATGATGCATCATCATCAACCCTGTAGATGGACAATGCACTATTGATCCCTAAAGACTGCTCACCAAAATGGGTCATCACAGGATTAATAAAGCATAGCCATGATCAACACACACAACCAAAAGCACGTAATCAGCAAAGCTGGGTACTACGCATCAAACAAGTAAATAATCCTAACATGATACTAATAAATAGTAGACAGGAACAAATAATAACATAATAACTTGCTGATAACTTGTACTGAACTAAACTTTAACAACATTCTTATTACTTTAAATGAAATGGTCAATGGACCGAGTTGTCGAACTAAAACCAGCCTTCCCTTTGGAAGACGAAATACGGGCGTAACTCCGTATTCCCATGACCTACGATATCGATGAACATTTTAAATAAAAATAGGACACGGTGATCAATCCGGCCCCAGAAAAAGCCATGGCACGCTCACCATGTACCCCAACTCCTAATTGTCCAACACTTTAGACGTGCACCAGTCTAAAGCTATTGCTATCCAGTTCCACTTTACATGATTTACCAGTTATTATTGTTATGACTCACAAGCAACACAAATAGCAAAATCAACAAACAATCACAACCTTCTTTTTATCTTAGGATTAGATAAGCGATCACATGACTTAACAATCCAAGATGAATACCAACTTTAATTCAATCATCTTTCTTATTTGTTGAACCTAGCCAACAACCAAACTACCTTTCATAGGTATAATATCAACTTACCAAATAAGGCCCTCGGTCCTTATAAAGCAGTGAAATACTCAAAAGGGAACAATGATCAATCATGATCTAATACTAATAAATATATTAATTCCCCCATGCGAATTAATAAAATAAAGTTCCCAACCAACATGCTTGCATCAATCTTCCATACAAACATGACATAAATCTCATAACATAAATCTCATAATCAACATGTTTACACAACGGCATAAAACATGCAAAATCCAACATAATAGAAATCATATATGAACTCAAAATAGTTCCTATACATGATACTACATAACTTCCTTCTTAAAATCATAATGCTACATCAATCAACACATAGGTATGTACGTACCTTGTGTAGACAAACTGATAGGCCACTTTAACAGTCTTAAAAATCGCCTAGAGAGAATTCTCTGCCTAAAATAACCAATATAAAATCATAATCAAACCTCCATGAATTTACAGCAATAATAAAATACTTCAAAACCTTCTTAAACATGTTTAAAACCTTCCCTAATACTAAAACTTTATTATTGAACCTCTTAGTATAATACTTACTACACTAGTGGTTAAAATCCATCATAAAACTTCATAAAAATACTCTCTTTAAATTTCCAGCAATATAACATAAGTTAAAATCCCTTCAAAACATATTCAAACATGCTTATAATCATAAAGATAATAAATTTCATAATTTATAATAAACTATTATGATTTTCTAACTTTCAAAACCCTAAAAATTCACGCTTTGATAATTAAAATATAGTTTAAACTCAAATATGCAAATATGAATATTATTTCATCAATACATAAATTATACAACTTAGATTCAATATGAAATCATTAAACTATAACTTTTAAACATGAATAAATCAATACAAAACTTTAAAGATACAAACTTTGAATAAGTTGAGGAGGAAGAAAACAAACCAAAGCAACAAAAAGAGGAGAGGGAACACGCGTTTGGCCAAGAAAAGGGCAGCAGCGGCGGCGGCACACAACTGTCGGCTGGTGATCGCCGATGGGTGGCGGTGGCCGGAGAAGAAAAGCCGAAGGAAGAGGAGTGCCGAAGGAGAGAGAAAAACCGGAAGAAGAGAGAGAAAGGAAGGAGGGCAGAGTGATTGGGAGGAAAGGAGGAGAGAGAAAATAATGTGTGGGGAAAATTTGGGGTTTATGGGGTTTATATAGTTTTCCCCTTGTGGACTTAGGAAAAGGTAGTTGGACTAGGATTATAAATCATTTTCCAAATCTAAGAGTGTTTGGGCTCCTCAGACCCAATTAGAAATCCTTTTTCAAATCCGATAAGTATATCAAACATTTCAAATAATTTTCAAATCATGACTTTAATAAATATTTGACTTGCATAAATCGTTAAAATACTAAAATATATTTAAATATAAATAAATAATATATATATATATATATATATATATATATATATATATATATATATATATATATATATATATATATATATATATATATATATATATATATATATATATATATATATATATATAATTCATAAATTTATGGGGGATTACACCTCCATCCTCAGTCCTCCATCCTCCGTCCTCCCTAACCTAGATAATTCTCTTTCATTTTCGACCAACGCCTCCATTCTCACTTTGTGCAAATTTCCTCCCGCCATTGATACCGCTGCAAAATTACAACGGAAAAAGGATGATTAGAAACAACTAGGTTTTGTTCGCATAAAACAAAATTAAGGAGAATCGATTTGATTTATGAAACAAGGAAGAAGAAGTGAACAAGAAATGAGATCGAGAGTGAGAGATCTCTTACCTAAGAAAGAACATGATATGAGTCGACTCAATGGAGTGACCCACAAACTCGGCTTTACTTCCATCGCACCCTAAGTAAGTCACGGTTGAGTCATTCACCTCGATCCCGACTTAGTAGAGAAAGATGCAAGCACAATTTCTTCCGACAAGACCTAGCACGACCAAATTGACGATATTTGTACCGATGAAAGCTGAACTGGAAATTCGAGTTCTTAGGTACTAGGTAGCCGGATTAGAGCGGAGTTACGGTTCTCAATTTGGTATTTTTCTTTCCTTATTTCTCAATTTGTTTTTAATATGGGTATTACTAATTTCTTATCAACAATATTGAAATTAGCCGATTATTTATCATGGTATTGTAATTAGGTAACTAAATACTCTATTTTCAACTAAATAGATTAGATATTTGTGTAATTTCACTAGGTTTCAATTATTTTGATGACATTCTTTGGAGTTTATGTGATGGAGAGTAAAGGTTTTGCTAAATAATAATGAATTTGCGCACCAGAGATTATTGTGATTTCGCCATCCGCATAATTAGAATGCAAGGTGTAGGATATTTCTTTCTCATTTTTTCCAATAATCTAGTCAGTTTGATGGAGAAATAGCTCATTCTCGAACTTGGTTATAAGGTTAGTTGATTATAGGCTCTCTATTATTGCAATGATTAGGCCGCATATCAACATATTGAACACGAGACGGGGATGCTTTAGAGGCATTGGGGTTATTGCAAAACTGAGGTTGTATATATCTGGTAGGGCGGAGCTTCGTTAGAGGCATCGGGGTTATGTTACTGTTTCGATGCGAGAAGGTTTTGATTATTAATTTGCTCGACTATATTCCCGACTATATCCGAATTGAAATTTAATAGATAGATATATCCAAAATTAAGACACAATCAATTTCAATTACTAAATTTTGCAAACTTTGGGGGGACCATGCACGCTAAGCGCACGGGCCAACAACTAGTAAAATGAAAATTGCAAAATACAAAAGGCGTCAAAAGGGTTAACTTTTGCCTTTTCAGTTTTCAATTCTCATTATGGGCTTTTGGAGGGTAATTGAAAATTATTGGCGCCAAATAAAAGAATTAGAATGGAAATATTAAAATTTACACCAACAAAATCACATGTCACTTCAACTAAAATTTATTTCCCGACAAAATTAATTTCCTAAAGATTCTATCTTTCACTTCTTCCTTCTATAATATGGCATGAAGTTATATGACTTAGGACTTCATTTTTAATATGAAAATGATGACCTGTACGAAATGCACGGGATTGAAGGATATACAGTGAATTTTAAAAACATCAAGGGTATATTGTGATTAAAAAAAATTTCCGGGTATATGGTGAAAGATTCATATACTCTATGATAATTCCTCAAAATTCATGTTATAGAAAATTATAAATAATGAATGTAATATGAAAGAGGAAGTGCGTTACTCACTTGGATAAATGATATGTCATAATTATATATAGTTTTTAGATGCATTTTGATTGCATTTAGAACTCCTTTTAGAGCATTTCGGC